>ML792309.1:109170-122246 GCA_009831015.1 Picea engelmannii | reverse complement strand
TGTCTAAAAATCCTGTATTCCACTCCAAGACCAAGCATATCCCCATAAAATATCATTTTCTGAGAGAGCAGGTCACCAATCAGACTGTTCAGGTCCATTACATTCCCACCGCAGAACAAATTGCAGACATCTTTACTAAGCCTCTAGCCAAGACATCGTTTGAATATCTTAGACAGAAGTTGGGTGTCAATTCGTTTCACACCTAAAAGAGTCCATCTTGTTAGGGGGAGATTTGTATTGCTTAATTATCTAATGCCTCCTACATTTACTGCAATAGCTCAGGGGGGAGCATGTCTCTTCTTTGACATTGATGTCAAAGGGGGAGAAAAGAATTCAGGTGTTGTAGTTGCCATCAATGCCAAAGGGGGAGATTGTTGGAAAGTGTTACCAAGTAGCGTATGCTTGTCATTGATGGCAAGTACAACAGTGGAGATGGCAGGATAAGAAGGATAAAAATCCCTTGGGGATTCAGACGTGAAAGCTCAGGAGGAACAACGTTGAGGAAAACACGTGCAGCAAGAGTTTACAGAGAAGAAGGAAGACAGAGATCCAGTGACCGTTGGATCCCATTCAAATTTCCCGAAAGGCTGACAACCGTCAGATCTGCAGAAGTTGCGAGGGAGATAAGTCATTGGAGATTCGGGGATCGGGACTTTGAAATGTCCAATTCACTTGACATCGAAAACCCCGAAATCGCGATATGCGATTTTGCGATTTGATCACAGCCGTTAAATCAAGCAGAGATCGGGACCATCCACTTGTAGACAGGAGGCTTCATCGGAGTTTCGGGGATCGGGATTTCAATATGCAAAGAACACAATGCAATGAAAACCCAAATTTCGCGATATGCGAAATCCCGACTGAATCTGAACCGTCAGATCAACATGTGATCTAGACCGTCGATCTAATTCACGACAGCAGTCCACGTCATCTAGGGACACGTGGCACAACCAGGTAATGACAGGTGGCAGGCATATTCAACACTTCAGGCACAGGTAAGTCACGAATCAAAGTGACACGTGGCAGTATTTAACACGTGTCAAATCATGTGTGACGTCAGCAGAGTATCGGGGATCAGGACTTCGTAATGCCAAAATCTCTTGACATCAAGAACTCTGAAATCGCGATATGCAATTTCGCGATGTAATCACAGCCGGTGGATAAGAATGAGATCTGGACCGTTGATTTCCTTCATCGAAAAATCGAGGATCGGGAATTCTATAGGCATGTGCATGATGACATCGAAAATGCCGAAACCCCGATGAGAGATTTGATCGAGGTCATGTGTTGACGGTCATATGGGCCGAGGCCTATAGCCAGCAGGGCTAGCACGTGGAAAGGGGCGCATCGGCATCGGGGATCAGAACTTTGAAGTGACAAAGTCACTTGACCTCATGAGTGTCGAGTTCGCGATATGCGAAATAGCGATACAATCTGAGCCGTCAGATCAGGCTATGATCTAGACCGTTGATTTTAGACCATGTCGGAGTTTCACAAATCGGGATATGGTAAGGATTGCAACATGAATTGCAAAATCGCGATATGCGATATCACGAAACAATCATAGCCGTTGAGTCAAGATTGCACCTGGATCGTTGATTTGACCGATATATGGATTTTTGTGTATCGAGATTTATAAGTGAAAAGAACAGTGAACATGAAGAACGTTGAAACCCCAATAGAGAGACATAAGGTTGTGGTCACGGAGTGAAGGTCACGTTGACCGGGAGCTAAGCTCAGGAGGGCTAGCGTATGAAAGGAGCACATCGTGAATCGGGAAATCGCGAATCCCGTGGACATAAACATTATGTCATCGAAAGTGTCGAAATCGCGATATATGAAATCCCGATTTGATCTGAACCGTTGGATCAAGAAATGATCGAAGGGCTACTGAGGCACGACACAGTGAGACTGCCAGAAACCATTGATGACGTATGCCAGAGAAGTCGAAGAAGACCGCTGTGTAATCACCAGAGAAGTTGAAGAGTCATGATGATGATCAGATAGAGCACTCAAGAGGTGGAGGATAAGGACGTAGAGTTTGCATGCAGAGGCATGGCAAACATTGCATGCACAAGGTGCACAGACGCTATAAATACACAGTACAGAGAAGAAATGAGGTGGTTGTTGCTGTTGGATTTTGCGGTTACTATTGAAGGTTGTTGTGGTGATTCATGTGTGAAGAAGAATCAGAGTGCAGCAGCTGAATGATCTGAGTAGAAAGGCAATAAGGTGGACAGAGCAACGAAGTGGAGCAGAACAGTGATAAGTCAGGTACGCCATCATTGAACATCATATCACTGTAATAAATTCAGTAGCAAAGAGTTATATTTCAGGGTGGTTGGGAGGTGCTAGGGAGGACTATTGTCCTCAGAGGTTCAGGTGGATGCTTGAACACAGGGAGTTGGTGCTTCCTTCTAGTGGGTGCTAGAGAAAACAGAGGGTTGGAGCTCTCAGCAAGTTGCAGCTTGCAAAACTGAGGTTGTAGCCTCATTATGGGTCGGTGCTCATATGTATGATACTGTAAAGATTGTAACCATTACTTATCATATAAAAGAAAAGAGGTTTTTATCCTGCATGGGTTTCCTCGGGAAATATCTGTCTCTGTGTTTCTCATATATGTGAATGATGTTGAAAGTGTCGTTGTTTATTTCCCTACATTATTGTGATTTTCATTCAGTGTCTCTACAAAGAGTTTAAAAAGAACCATAATTGTTTAAGCACGGAAACAACTGATTCACCCCCCCCTCTCAGTTGTCCAACACGCTCTTTGTAAGGATGATGAGGAAACTATTTCACACCTTTTCTTACAGTGTCCTTTCATTAAGAAAATTTGGACATAATGTTCAAATTCCTTGGGCCAAGTTTGTGTGTGGCAGGGTCTTACAATTGAAGAGGCTTGGAAAACTTGGGTTTCAAATCCAGCTAATGGAAATTTAAAATCCATCCTTTTAATCATAAACTGGGGGGCTTGGCTGGCTAGAAATGCCTCCATTTTCAATGATCACTCTTCCATCCCGGAACAAATTGTTGCCCAGAGCCTTAGTATCCTTTCCCATTTCCCTCAAGGAAAAGACCATAAACCAGTTTGAGTTGTCATGGAAGAAATTATGGATTCCTCAAGGTTGTGGGCCTTTTTTTATGGGGCATCCCAAAATGATTCTCAGATTAGTGGAGGAGGAGTTGTCCTCCATCTATCCAACACACATTTTTTCAAACTCAAAATGGATTTGGGGCCTGGGAAAAACAACTATGTTGAATTGATGGCACTAAAACTTCTATTAACCTTTGCAAGAGAAAAACGAGCCACCTCTCTATAGATTTTTGGAAACTCCATGATAGTTATAAACTAGATCAGAAGAACACAGAAATTCCATATTATCAAAATCCTCCAAATTCTTGATGAAGTGCTCTCCATATTGGCCTCTTATGGAATTTATTATCTTCATTTGTTTACATGGAATGCAACATGGCAGTCGATGCACTCTCTAAGGCGAGTTTACAATTAGATTTTGGGTAGTGGCAAATAGGGGAAATAAACGACAATAATCATTTTGAATTTTATCATATACCTTTTATAGATATGGTGGGCTTGGCAGGAAGGGACCCTTATCCGTCTCGTGACTGATCTTAGTTGATGGCTCTAGTCAGTTCTTCATTTTTGGTCAGACTCTTATGTTTTGTCACACTTTGTGCATCCTCTTGACTTCTCTTTCACAATCAGTCTTGATGTAAAGATGAATCCTTTTTATTGGTTCTAAATATTTAAAAGATGTAAAATTTATATGGTCCATGTGGTGTTTCTACACATTTTGTCGTGGCAGAGTTTCTATAGCTTTGTTGACATTTGAATCTTTTAAGACCAAAATGACAACCTCACGGGGATATTAATCCCCCTGTGTTTTTATAGAGGTGGTACTCCTCTGTAAATCTTCAAATATTTTCTTTAAAGTATATATACTGGATTATGCCAACAAGCAAAAACCCAAATCGGTATCGCTCAACAAAATTTAAATGGCATAAAATATAATATTTCTTGAGAAATGGACCAGGAACCTTCAACATCACATTTGCTAGAAATGAATAAATTGTAGAAAATAACAAAAACTCTCACATCCATCATGGTTTTAGGTATTTTTGATCACATTCAAAATAAAAAGGGAAAATGGTCTAGCGCACAAGAGAACTTTGAAAGAGTATTACTTATAAAGATAAAAATAATAATAGTTTGATGANAGAAAATAACAAAAACTCTCACATCCATCATGGTTTTAGGTATTTTTGATCACATTCAAAATAAAAAGGGAAAATGGTCTAGCGCACAAGAGAACTTTGAAAGAGTATTACTTATAAAGATAAAAATAATAATAGTTTGATGAGTCAACTTCAAATATCTTATACTCAAAACTCAGAGTTACAAGACATAATCAAAATTAATTCCGAAATAGTTCTCTAGAATTTCTCAAAAATGATATAAGTCTTTTACAATCATAGAAAATTAAAGGTGTTCGTCCATGAATGGACTGGGATTGGGGCTCTCGTGGACCATTAAATACATATGAGAAAGATTGAAGAAGAAAATGTAGAACTGGAACAGGGCACGAGCAACAAAATTTGGACAAAAGACAAAAGGAAGTTATCAGAATTCGGTTTTATTCTTCCAACGAAATAATAAATAAAACTAGATGAATTCTGAAAAGGAAGAAAAATTTGTTCGATATAGACTTATTATGATGGAATATCTCCCTCTTTACTTTGGTGTTGTTGGTGTCTCTTTATCCTCCTTGCTGACAGTTTCTGGATCGGTACTAATTGTCGCTTCTTGATTTTCCTCAGTAATCTTGATTAGGGATTTTCTAAACCATTTTTCTATGTAATCCTTCATTGGAACCACGTTTATCTCATGTTTAATTTTAAGATCAAATAACTCACCTTCCAATTCTCTTAAGTCGTGTGAAATATTGTGAATTGACTCTTTGATATCTTTATTTTTGTTTGCTTAATCTACTAGCCAATTTTCAATTTCTCTTTCATCATATTCAATTATACTATTGAACTTTTCAGTTGAAATGCTTTTCAATATGTCCACGTGTTCTTCAAATTTTTGCCTTGTCATAAATATATAATTTATAATTAATCTTGACTCTTGTACTTCTCCGGTGTTTCCTACCAAGTCTATCTCGTTGAGTTTTCTAAATAATATTTCCTTTTTATTTACAATTTCATTGCAATTATCCATAATAACCTTCAAATTACTAATCTTTATGATCCAACATGCTTTCAATTATTTCATTCTGGATGGAGAGGGAAAGTCTTCTTCCCTTATTTTAAGCTCGGTCATGTTGGAAACTTAGATTTCAAACTGTAGGACGACATCTTTATAAAACTCTTCCTCATTTTTATAATCTTCTTGAAGGAATTAATTATAGGAATTTAATCGAGATCCAAAAGAAATAATATTACATGATACATCCCATGCCTCCATGATAAGTGGCATTCTTCTTTTAATATTTTCATTAACAAACTTTCTGAAAACCATTGACAAACTTGACTACCCCTTCAACTTCAAATTAGGTGTTCCCAGCTTTGCAATGGCTAATGGGCTTGCAAGAATAGGAGGAGGCATCAAGGTGGATTCTAGTTCTCTAACTTTTTATTTTAATTTGGCATTATGTGCTTCCAAGTCATCAATTGAAACATCCAAGGCATCATTGGTTATCTTGTGTATTTTAGAAATTTGAGATGCAGGCAACTTACTAAGATCATATTCAGAACAAGATTTTATTTGTTTATTTCTCTTATTTATTCCTTTAAATACTAAATTTCTGAAACTTTTGTCAAATAGTGCATTTTGTATAGTAAATTATTCTTCTTCTGAAAAATATACTTCTTGTGCAGCAATTTCAACTGCAATTTGTTGGGTTTCTTGTAACCTATGTTCTTCATCAAGGAAATGTATATTTTCAATATCAACTTCAAGATCCATATCCTCAAGATATAAGTTATCTGTATCATTTTCAGATATTTGTTGCTCTGCTTCTTCTAGTGCTGGAACCTTTCTCTTCTTTCTTACTTGAATATTGTGGGGATTTTCCATTTTTCCTTGAGGAGGATTTTTATCACCTCCTCCACTTGAAATGTCGCTTGAAACCTTTTTTTGTTGAGTTGTTGTTTGAACATTGTATTTGGGTAGGTTATTTTTTTGTGAAACTATTGGAGATTGAGAACCCTTTTCATTTGGACCCTTTCCTTTTTGCTTATGTTGATCTGTAGTGTTTATTACAGTTTCAATATCATCAATATGTTGCATCGGAGTATCTTGAGTATTACCCTCTTCTTCTCCGAATATAATTGTTTGTAAATGCAATATTGAATCCTACTAACTGCATGTGGTCAACAAAAATATGACGTGGGTCAAACCCTTTGATTTGTTTTGGATATTTCAAATTCAAATGATCGAAATGGGTTGCGAATTCATCAATTCTGGTTATGTTTCTTAATACAATTTATCTGACTTTCCACGACAATGGGATAAATTGTCTTTTTCTCTTCTCATGAAAAAAGTGAAGCCAAAATCCATATTGCCTAGAAACTTCAGTGATAAACATTTTATCTGAAATGTAGTAGGGAAGAAAAGCAGGATTTTCTCGAGAGCAAAAGATTCTAATGACATTACAACTTTCCCTGTTCTCCAGGGTACCCTTATTATTCAGAAAATTTGTTGCCTCTGATGACAACCTGGATGTGTTATCTCCAAAGAGAAGTTTCTTGAAAAATGTGACAAATTCATTATGTGCTTCATAAAAGTAAATAGAGTCATTTTGTCTCCAAAGAGCTTGGTACTAGACAGGTGTAGGGTCAATTCTATAGTCTAGCCTCTTTCCAAGAGTTAATCCCTTGAAAATATGGTAGTATGTAATAGCGAATATTAAATATGAACCCATGACGAATTTATTTTCTTTCTTAAAATTTGAAAGCTGGGAAGCAATTTCAATAGAGATGAGCTTTCCCCAGTCGAAGATGGATTTTTCATTAACTGTAAAATGAAAAATGTACAGATCCAATCGGAAGATGGTTGTCATATTTTCTTGACCAATGACTCTAGTGAATAGCCATGCAATTTATCGATAAGGGTTTTTCAAGGAACTAACCTGAATCCTTGTTATGTCAACAAACATTGTCGTAGGGTCTTCAAGATATTCTTGCAGAAGGTCAAGTCCATTATTTCGTTTCTTGATAAAATCCCTCGCTTCTTCTCCTTTAAAGGTAAGAGTCGGCTCTGGTAACTTCAACATCTTATTGAAAATGACTGGTGCTAATTAAATATGAGATTCACCTTGGAGTTCAATGGCTCTTCAGTTTGGGATATACTTATCAACACACCAAGTGACGACTTCTTTACAATCAAATACTTCTAGTACGCATCCAACAAGAGAAATTCCTTATGTCCATACTATATTTTCATTTCTTTGAGGTAGAGGCAATGTAGAGTAGTACTAGTAGGATCTCGACCACTAGAATTTTTTATCTTCCCATCCAAAAATGTCCATTGTGTCCCCACATAACTGTTTCCTTCCTATAGCAATGAAGTTAGT
Organism: Picea engelmannii; assembly: GCA_009831015.1. Lineage (NCBI taxonomy): Eukaryota > Viridiplantae > Streptophyta > Pinopsida > Pinales > Pinaceae > Picea > Picea engelmannii. Next base: position 114,651 of record ML792309.1, on the reverse strand, counting down.
AGACTGTTTGTGTAATTACTTAGAAGATATGCGTAGAAATGAGGCCATTTTCCAGATAATAATGACTTGACATTTTCCCAATGAAGAACTTAATGCGAATTGAATGAAAATCCCTCGAGATTTCTACCATTAATAATGGCCTTTTCGTAATTTGCATGACAATTTTCTTCCGTAGTACCAATATTTAATGTATCTCAAGAAAAGTACCACGATGAAAATCATGTTATGGTGGGAGCGGATATGGAAGAAAAGTTGAAGTGAACTTGTGAGTCCGCTGTGAAGAAAAAGAAAATGCACAAGTGTTGTGTGGGAAGGAAAATAAGGTCAGAAGATGATTAAGTAATATTGTCGGTCGGGCTTGTAGGGTACATAGAGATGAAAGACTCGGAGACCCACGAACCCACGATGAGAGAAATGTTTTTTCTAAGTATCGTGCAAGTTGGGGATCGTAGAATTAAAGGGGCGTTTTGGTGATAGTAAAGTTACAAAGGAAATTATGCCAACCCACAGTGAAGTAAAAAGATTGACTAAGTATGGAAAAGACAAAGTATACTTTACAAAAAAGAAAAACAATAAATTTTTCTAAGTATAAAGAAGAAATAGGGCAATGAAAATATAGGGGTCAACAAGCTTGTGAGAACATTTGTAACTTCTTTTGGGCAACTCGACTACCAACTCATACAGTGCACATTGAACTACTATTTTGTAGCACATTATATCAATATGCAATTAACATGTCATACGTCCTTGCACTTTCTTTTGAAATTTCGTCCACTATGAATGAAAAGTTTTTAGATGACAAAATACATGACCACATGTATTATTGAAAATGTCTTGAAATCAATTTTTTTAAGATAAAAAAATAGTAAAGAAGAGTAAATTATATATATATATATATATATATAATTTAGAGAAATGGTAAAGTTTGTTGAAAAAGTTTTAAAGTTACCATTTTTTTCATTGTAATATACAGATCAAAGTGTTGAGCTATAAGTTGTAATATACAGATCAAAGTGTTGAGGTATAAGATAATGTTTTGTTTGTAAGTGAAAGGTGATATGTTAAATAAGGACATTTGAGTATGACGTTTGTAAGGGGATACACATTTAATAAAGTGATTGTATAATAAGATGATATAATATGATCATAATAGTAATTGGTAATTTTGAGTAAATCTACCAAATTAAAACTTATAATCTTCTTGTTAGCAACATGTTTTTATGGATAATTTAACTAGTTATTGAGGTAAACATATATATGTGGGGATTAATTTATTTAATTTGAATTAATTATTTTTAAGAGGATAATTACTAAGAGATCGTGGGTTCAAGTTCAATAGAGTCTTTATGAGCATGTTGTATTTCAAGGACATTTATCCCAGGTTTCATTTACATAATGTGAGGAAGAACCTAAAGGGTTTCCTCAAGGACATTTTTTATGGAAAAGTAAAATAAAATTAATGGCGTTGTCTTATTGTTCTACGTTTTGGCCATTTTCACTGGAATCTGGTGATAAACCTACACAAATCACATTTTTGTTGTTGTTTAAATTGCATTTATGAACTCAGAAATGGATTCAACGTGTTCAAAAATCAATGTGGCACTCGGATTATATAGAATTAATCACTCAAATATGCAGATCCAACAAATCCTTGTGGATTTCGAGCAAAATTAAATAAAAAATATAGCCAGAAAATGTCGAAAACATAGAATAGTTAGACTGCAAAAAAATTATATATATATATATATAGAGAGAGAGAGAGAGAGAGAGAGAGAGAGAGAGAGAGAGAGCACTCAATTGGTGGGTGTTATTATTTCCAGGATGTTATCGGTGATCTGACGCTTTGTGTAGGTCACTGGTTCGATTCCTATCGGGTCAAATACGCTAAACATATGTTATCCACTTTAAACTAGGTACCATCTTCGAAATGAAAAAAAAGTGCTTGAAAGTTTTCCTAAAAATTATTTTCAAGGAAAAAAATATAACCTTAGCTCTAATGGTTTGATTTGTCACATTAAAGTTGTGTTGACTTAAAAAGTAATGAGAATAAATCCACCTAACTCCTTTAAGATTAGGCATACATGTTTTCCAATTCAACATTTACCCAAAATATCATTAAAAAAAATGTTTTAAAAACTTTCTTATAAAAAATACTCTTAAACATATATATATATATATATATATATATATAATGTGTTAGCATGAAGTGTTAACTCTATTAATAAATGTTCTTGTGTTAAGTCCACACGAGTTGGAGGATCAAATTTCATGAAGACAAGTTCCATGGCATGCTTCGCATGGTTACAAATAATGGAGCTCTTTCATATGATTTCCCTAAAATAAAAGTCAAAGTCAACGACGTAAGATCCGAGCATCATAAAATAAATAAATGGATGTCAATTTATTTTTTATGTTTTTCAAATTGAGTGTCACTCTCTTCGATTCACATTTAACCTAATTTTAAATATTAAATATAATTATAATATATTTTAATTTGGTTTATTGGAATTATTAAAATTAAATATGATTTTAATGTATTTTAATTTGGTTGATTGGAATTATTTTTTAATATTATGAGATTAAAAATTAAAATTTATATTTATAATTTTTAAAATGAGATTAGTTGTTAAATTAATTTAAAAAAAAAAAAATTGTAAATTTTAATATAAAAGAATGGAAGATTAATATTATTTAATATTGAAATTTTATGTTGAATTTGAACTTTTTTACCTATTTTGAATGGACTAAAATGGATTAAAATTGTAAACCCATATATTTTATAAGTTATGAAAACTATTTACCTATTAAGTTCAAATCCAAAGGGGGTAGGGTATGTATACCTTCATAGACTTTACTAGTCAAATCGTTGGGTGGAGAGAGGTCCCTTGTCCCACAAACAAGGGGGTCTCATACACCAATTTGGTGTGTTGGCTTGGTCGTGACCTTAAAAATAGATTATTATTATTATTATAATGTAGATTCTTATTTAATATACATTAAATAAGAGATGTTTTATGATGAGAATATATATATATATATATATATATATATGAGGAATTTGGTTAAACCAAAGTATATTTTTAGCTTGTGTTCATTATTAAGTTAATATTATTTATTATTAAAAATTCTCAAGGAATTTTGCTCTAGTACAATTATGATTGTTAACATTGACAAAATAAAGGTTATGATTATTAAATCCAAAAAAGACCACTTACGTTAATTCTATGTATGATAACAATAACTTCGAGGAAGTAACTTCATACAAATATCTCAGAATCGATCTTCATCACAAACTTAACTGGAACTTCAACATCGAGAAAACGATAAATGGAGGGTGGAAAGCTTATTATGGGCTTGAAAACAAATATAAATAAGTGATCCTTTGCCTATGGGATAAGAAGAAACTCATCTTTGAGACTCTCATCACTCATGTTATCTTATATGGTTATAAAGTTTGGGGCTATTGCATCTCTAGAGAATCATGGAAAAATATAGAGAAAATCCAAAAGTGTTTTATAACGTATAATCTCAAAATCAAAGACAACACACCCTATCCTATCCTCCTCATAAAAGCGAGTTGTTCCCCCATTGAGAGCATGACCTATGACTAGGTACCTAATGTATAAGAACAATATAAACATCATGAAATACAAGATGCTTCCTAAGATTGCCTCAGGTTCCAATCAAAAGCACTTGCAACTCAAGCGGGGTTGGCATAAAGATGCCAAGTCTTGGTTAAATCATTGGGGTATAATGGAAGATGTCACTATGAAAAACAATTATAATATTAATCATATTATTACATATGTTGGCGACGGAAGTCACTCCTAGATTGCAGCAGGAGCAGAGCCCGACGCCCATCAGCTTTATGTCACGATAGTTTTAATGGGTGATCAAATGGGTAGAGACTCGGGAAGATATCACTCTAACTCAGGGACTAGGTCTGGCATGTAAGGAACAAAGGAGGTCTTGATCTGACTTCAGTCAGTAGGTTGATTTGAAAATGAGTAGGTTGAAGACTTGGTGAGAGGAGTGGACAAGCTACCTCAGGCAACAGGCCTTTCAGTAATTTGTAGAAGAAAAACTCTGAATGCGAGATCCTCTGGTTCAGGGCTTCGAGAAACTGAAAGGGGGACTTGACTGGATTCTCCAATTCCAAGTCGTTCAGTGCATAAGAAAATCACAAGAACCGATTAGAAACAATGCAACTGTTACAGTGATCCAATCTACATCATCCTATAACAGTTACAACTCGACTGGATTCTCCAATTCCGAGTCGTTCTAACACATTGTAAACAAAGACGTGAAAGAAACTGACATTCATAAGACAAGAAGTCTCAAGAGTCCATGCATGACCAGAATAACAGTGCTTCATTAAAGTTTTATAACCGGGAGCCTTGCTCAACCATCGATAGATTACAAAATACAAAGACTGAGTTTATATACTAAGAGAAAATCGCCTAACATCGGTGTGCTCAGTTATCCAGGCTTGGTGTCCCTTCAGCCAAATTTGGACGGGTATTCTTTGTCAGATGCCACCTTAACTGTGCATGGCTCCTGCAAGGGGAGTAGTTGAGCCATTAAGTGTCGAGCTAGCATGTGCAGACCTCCTCCGGCTGGTCGAGGACTCAGTATGGCTTCTTTAGAAAAATGGGTACACAGGACCCTCTCGAGCAGACCGCTTGCCAGATTATCCATACTTCACACTTAATGCCTGAGGAGAGGTTTCAACCACCCCTTCTCATCTTCATTTACTCCAGGTGAAAACCAGGATCGAGATCGGATCAAATGGCGCATGGAGATCACGATGATCCTTTCGGTGACTAGACTCGATGCCTTTGGCCCCTTTTTGCACAACTCCTTTCTTTCCCAAGTGACCACGGGTTGTGACCCTGTGTCTATTCTCAAAACGCTTTCAGCGTTCGCAAATGGAAGGAGTTAATCCTTGCTTATTCACAGCTGCGATAAGCGAAACGCCGAGATGGCTTAATTGGGCGCCACGCGTCCCTCTCAGATCTGACGGCCCTAAACTCACTCGGTGATGTTGTGGGCCCAGGGCCTGGACACTCCAGGCACCTAGCACATCAGGAATATGACGGGGCTATTCCTTGCATTTCGAAGTCGTGATGGACGAAAAGGCGAGGAGCCTAATCGCGTGCCAGGTGTCTCCTGTGGATGAACGGCTGAGGTTGCTTTGCGATACTACGGGCCCGACTCTAGGCGCTTTCGTCACCTTGGGGTTCAGGGTTTCGAGATATGAGATGATGAGGGACATTCACCCTTCGAACTCCCGAATGTCGATATGTCGACTAGATCTCGCACTATGTGTCGCTGGATCGGACGACCCAGAATCAGTCTTGGCATATAGTCGCTTTCTTTGACGCTATACATCGGTCAAATTGGTAGCCCCGATATACCGATGACCGTTGATCTTCTCTTATGGATGAATCCGGGCTGTTGACAACGTAATTTCACCCGCCC
>ML792309.1:59745-88775 GCA_009831015.1 Picea engelmannii | reverse complement strand
TTTTAGTCAAGTTCAAAGAAAGATAGATGTCGGATATGTGTTATGCATTGACTATAAGATATTTTGAACTTTTACTTCTGAAGAGAATTCAAAAAAATTCTATATCCAATTTAAGAATGATTTTATCATTTTTTCAAAAAATGTTAGAAACTAATTCTTTCTTATCATTTGCTCTCTTTTTGATAATTTAGGGATTGTTCTCACCGATTAAGAATGAGATCATTGGCATACTTCATGACAATTTATATGTAAATTATGCAAACAAGAAGATTAAATTGGAAAAATACTTTATTTTCTCATCTTCAATTTATTATGAGATTTACAATATATATTATTGCATATTTAGAGATCCCTATACTTTGAGATCTTGAATTCATTTTAAAGACCATATGTATGTTTCCTTTTTCATTAAAGAATTTACTTAGCTTCAAAAGAAGTTGTTACACAACACAAAATCCATCCCCATCTAGAGCCCCTTGTCTTACTACTTTATTATCCAAGCAAATTGGAAGAGATAGATGGATCCTACTCTTTCAAAGGAGCACTCAACATTAAATCTTGTCTACATTCTAGAGAACCTGGTCTACTTAAAGTATAAGTTCACTACATATTAGTTGGTCTTAAGTTCGATCCACCTTGTAGTGTGTGTGCATTGCTACAAGTCCACACACAACAACATGGGTTGAATTTTTATCAATGGTGCGGGTACCTTGTTGAATGCTCCAATGAAGAATTTTGGTCAAGGACCCATATCCACTAGTAATTAGTCTCAAGTTCAGTCCCCCTTACAATGCCCATGCATCACTACAAATCCACATACAACACAATGGGTAGAATTTCTTTCAATGATGTGGGCACCCTGCCAATTGCTCTGATCTAACATTTTGGTTAACAGCCCATATCTAAAAGTAGTTGAGGGTAGAATTTCTACCAATGACATAGGTACTCTACCAAATGGTTTTCTCTGTCCTTTTGGTTAAGAACCCATCTCTATAAGTAGTTGGTATGAGTTTCCGTAGTGTTTGTGCATTAGTACAGCCTCACATACAATGCCATGGGTTGAATATCTACCAATGAAATTGGTACCTTGTCAAATGCCTCAATCTAGCATTTTGGTTAAGGACCCTTGTCCATAAGTTGTTGATTGAGTTAAATCACTCCCACGGTGCATATGCATCACAATAACTCTATATACAACTCTATGGATTAGATTCCTACCAATGGCATCAGTATCTTACCAAATTTCTTATTCTAGGTTCATGACCCATATTGATAGGTAGTGGTCTTGAGTTCGACCTCTTTTCCCCCAGGGATGGTGCCTATGCATTGCTTGAGCTCCACGTGCAACATAATGGGTTTAATTTCTACTGATGACATTGGTATCTTGTTGAATGCTCCAATACAACATTTTGGTTAAGGACCCAAATCCACAGATCTTGAGTTTGAACTCACCCCCTGTAGTGGCTATGCATTGTTACGACTCCACATACAACTCCATTGATTGAATTTCTACCAATGACATGAGTACTTTGTAGAATTCCCTAGTGTGTCATATTGGTTAAGGATCCATATCAACAAGTAGTTGGTCTTGAGTTTGATCCCCATACTATATACATGCGTTGTTAGAACTCAACCACATACATCTCCATGGGTTAAATTTCTACCAATGACATGGGTACTTTGTCGAATGCCCCTCATTTAACATTTTGGTTAAGGACCCATATCCACACATAGTTGGTCTTGAGTTCTTAATTATTACAACATATCACTCACTTCTTCTAAACCTCAAATGTTAAGAAAAATCATTCCTCCCATATTTTTTCATAAACTTTTGGCAAAGCTCCAAACAAGTTTTCTTACCCAAAAGAACGAACTAAAGTCTTCAACAATATGTACAATAAGGTAAAAAACTACTTCTTACATAATCAATATAATAGGTTGTGTAATGAATAATTTACTCCCTTAATATCTCACATTGTTCGTGATTTTTGGTTCGCAACAACATATAACTCTTAATATATCATGATCTTTATGTTTATGAGAGTACTCACAAAAACAATGTCCCCCAATTAATATAATAATTAATTAATTGCAAGATTAAATATACATGCCTACTTGCTCAATCTCTCCCTCCCTTTTCTTTCAAAGGTGGAAAAACTTATCATAAGTGATTTGTCAACTGGTAGTGAGGACAACCATCATTGGTTGCTAAGCGCAAATGCAAGCTAACTCATCATTGTTATTCAAGGAAAACCACACCACCTAAAATAACCCAATGGTGGTCCATAATGGGGCAAACATTCACTCCTACTAGATGTCTCTCGGTACTAGGCCATTAACTTGTTTCCTTACATCAGAAGAAGACGAGCTCTTAGCCAACCATAAGCAGTTTTAGGTCTTACTCTAGGACCAAAAGACGATTTCAATCTAGATAGTATCTGCAAGAAAGCTAATATCTCTTATGGTCATCACTAATACTACCTTCAATGAAGGCATGTGTTTTCTAATAACATTTAACCTTACTCCCATGCATGAAACCAAATACTTACCTATTCACAATTTAACCTTTTACCTTAAAAAAAATAACATATATATAAATAAATATATATTAAAAACAATAAACAATAAAATAAATATCATACATTAACCTCCCTCCCTCTTTGTAACAATAAAATAAATATCATACTCCCTCCCTCTTTCTCCTATTGAAATTCCCTATGGAATATCAAATTTCATGATTAAACAACTTATTTGTCTTAGTCAAATCCTACATCTAGGTGCCTAGGAGAAAAAATTGTCATTGGCTCAACTCATACATGCCAAATCCCTTTTACAACATAGTTAACCCTTTTAGCATTTTCGATAAATTAAGAAAATCAATAAATAGCTATTTTTCAATCCATCACATTACCATTAGCATTACCATCGCCATCGCCATCATCATCGCCTCTTGCCATCTTCCAATCCCCGTTTTTCATGAATACAGAGTGCAGTGCAGTGCAATGAAATGAATCAATGAATTCACAATTTTCCTGCATGAATTTCTTCTGTTTGTAGTGTGTTTGGGCTGTTGGGCCATAAAAACATTAATAATAACAATGTTTTTGAGGAATGAGGTTAGAACCCAAAAGGTCTAGCATTGCCTGTGGGATTCGAACCTTGATCTTGCGCCTGTAAACCTTTTCTGATCAACATGAAGTTCAACAAAAGCTTTGCTATTCAGGACTCTGCCAGGAAGAGGGAGCTCTCTCAACCTGATAAGGGCCATCCTTCACAGGTAAGGGCACTGTCCCTAAAAACTAACGGCTCTTTCCCTAAAAACTAAGGTGTTATAGCATTTCTGTCACATTTTTAAAGCTTTCTTTACGTATTCAGGAGTTTCCTGTAGTTAATCTTTCATCTGGACCGTGAACTTTTGGGCAAGTTATTGAATTTGGAGCCCTTGGGTATTTTCTAGGCCTTTCTATCTTCTAGAGGAAGTACAACCCAAGTTTTGAATTTGAGTCTTCAAATATTTTAGCCTGATGGGTAGATCTAAAGTTCTGGTTTCTATGTGTATGGAGAAGGCAAATTCACGTTTTTTTTGTTCTGTTTTTATAGCCTTAGGCTTACTGGTAAAGCGATGATAAAGTTGGCACGTTGCAGACTGCAGATGTTTATGATTGAAATGATACGATTTCATTAGTTTTATTGGATTTCTTTTAAATATTTTCCTTTTTCTTTGAGCGACTGGAGGTTATGTGTTAAAGTAGCTTGGTTCTTATGAGCAACCAACGTTTTCACCATGACCAATGAGGTCCACACCGGCTGTTTATGAATTTTTGATCATTATGGTCTATCCATTACCATCCTTACAGTGGCTTGGGAGGTCCAGGCTGTTTACAGATTTTTTATTATTGTTTATCCAATACCATTTAGCTGTTTTAATGATTCCGGTTCACTCTCCAAATCACCTTCCCTAAATAGATCTACCAAAGTTGCTTACAGAGAAGCAGACCTCATTTGTAATTATTAATATTTGAACAAATGATTGAATTATTATTCATTCTGATTTACATACAGCTGTATTCCAGGGTTGGAAGCCAAATCAACACTATTCTATTGGATGGTATATGGATTTTTTTAGTTAGGCAATTCGACTATTTGTTCAAGCTGTTCATTTCGCATGTATTTATACAGTTTTTATTTGGAATATTCCTGTGTGAAATTTCTGTATGGGGACATTTCGGACTACTCAAGCGCAGCCCATCATCAGGATACCGATTTATCGTGATGATGGACTACGCTCGAGTAGTCTGAAACATCGATCTACAGAAAATCTCACGCATTACTATTCCAAAAAAAAATTCTGTAGTTTGAATATTTGTCATATATGAATTCAATGTAATAAAATATAAGTTACAGGTAGTAATTCCTAACCTCTCCCTTTGAACCAGAACGGGCTAGATCTACTGTTTCGGATCTGTTTTCTGCAGTATAAAGCACACTCTCTTTTTGCCTTATGTATTCTTTCCTTTTTTCTTGTATGGCATTTTGGCATTTTGGTGGGCTGGTTACCTGGTATGCCTGGATTTTGATGTGATCATTTTCTTTATAACTTTTTATTTTGAGTTGGTGATGCCCAGTGGCCAAGTATACACGCTGCACCTGTTAGACGCCCACGTTCTATTATGGCGTGCAAGATAATTGCACTTTCTGTCAAGCCCTAAGATATGAAAACTTGCTGGTCTCAGTGCCTGGGAAACTCTCAAAATATCCCTCTGAGCACCTTTTTGTGTAGCACCCGTAAACTCTAAAACCCCATTAGTTAAACCTCTTCATGCCTTGTGAGAACTCAGAAGACAGACCCTAACTATAAAATTTTGCAATAGCTTCAGATATTTGCATAATGGATCCAGTTTGCACATAATATTAAAGGAACCTAAAAGGAATTCTAGAGCATGACCTGGATCAGGGTGTTAGTGGGCTGAATTGATTAAATGACTACATTTCATAGTATTGGGGCCTTGTGGTCACTTAATAAGAAACAAACTAGTTGTTGCTGAAGGAAAAACTTTCTTAAATCTTCTAACTGCTGACCAAACGAGCTTGTCATCAGACAGTTCAAATATCCTGCATCTAATCTCTTTGGTTAATGAGTCTTTGTGCTGGAAACAGTGTTGACCTTAGTCGATAAAATGAATTAACAAATATTTTGTGTCTCTGGAAATGAATTGTGTTTCTGAACCTTAGGAATTTTGCCATATTTGGGTGTAGGAGTTTATAAATTGTCAGCAGACATAAATATACCATATTTTAGTTTTCTTTTTTTTACTTTCCTCCACGACAGTTTGAGGGTTTTGCATGCATAGGCAGGTTGTAATATTCGGTCGTTCCAGCTTTAAATTTCTCCTTGTCTACTGCATCGAAGATAACAGACAGCTCAGTTACTGTATTGAAAGTTTGACTTTCTGTCTCCCATTTTTAAATGTGAGATGGCCTGAAAGGGCTTTCAGCTTTTTGTGTGAAAATTAAATTGAAACCATGAATATTTAGATGTCAAGGTTTAACTCACATAAAGAACAAAGAATCGGAACCATATAAAACATGAGCCCCCGAAGGCAATAAAAACCGAGATTTTTCAGTTTAAAGGTAAATCCATCCACGGGATTACAATCTATTACAGAATGCAGGGGAAATGATTCCATCAGATTCCAGATCAAGAGAAATGAGTGGAAATGTGCACGTACTGTATTGTCTTACTTTGTCAGAAGCTAAACATGTTGACTTTCTTCTTGATGTTAAATCTTAGTTTTATTGAGGGGACAGTTGTGAACCTCCGAAGTTCGAACAATGAAATTATCATTTCCCCTGGCCCCACTCGCGAGTAAACCGGCCCACGAAGGGTGAACCACAATGCTGTTTGCTTGCACAGACAAACCAGCCCACAAGGGGCGACTCTTAAGCACATGCCCTTCAGAGATTGGAACCCTAGTGGATGACTTGAAAAACCACCACCATCACCATTGGATCACAATCCTATTGGCAATGGTGTTGGATATTCATAGACCTTTTGGTAAACCAGCATTAATCTGTTATTCTTTTATTTGTGCTGAAGTTGTTAAATTTTTACCATACTATCAAACATTTGCAAGGATGCGAAATGGACATTTGTTTTTGACTAATGTAAAAATTCTTGACAAGGAGAAATGTATCTGAAATATCAATTCCAATGTTTTGCATACTTGTTTGTATACTCACGTAGCTTAAAGCCTGGGGTTGAGGTTTTATTTTGTACATTTCATTTCATAGCTTTCAACTTTTCAGGTATGGCTCCATATTCACTACAAAATGCAGGGTCTGTTCTCAATATGTCTGAATAAGAGTTGATTCCTGAACGCTTTTAATAAAATTCAACCTGACCTCAGTTGACTAATGGTAATAATACTCTTGTGCAGGCTAGTAAATGTCAAGGTATTACTGGAGTTGAGACCCCTCTAAAAACCACTCAAGCAATGCAATCTTTGCCATTCTTGCCTTGTAAGGGAAAGTTTGAAGATCCGCTGGCAAAGATAAATGAGAAGCATGATACATTTAATGGAAAGAATAGACAATATGGGGCAGTCTTGAACCATCAAGAAACTACAAATGGACATTTTGTTCAATCAATTACCAAAAAGAGAAAACTAAATGATACTTACTCTTCTGCTGCTAGTGAGTGGCTGTCTGGGAGGCATCCAGGTGAACTCGAGGTTGAGAGACAAAGAAAACTAACTAGAGGCAAAGCAGTGGAAGACCAATTAGTTTTTCCCAAGTTTGAACAAACTCAAAGGGATAATTTGCCAAGATATGAAGCAAGTAAGGAACATGTAGTAAAAGCTTCAATAAAGAAGAAATCAAAAAGCTCCAAACACAGAAAAGTCAACAATAACACTGAATATCAAGCTCAATGCATGGTAGGAAGGGCTCTAGAGAGTAATGCTGCTGAGAATAGTTGCAGTTCTGTCTCGAGTAGTGAAAGCTTCATGGCACGGAAGTGCGTAGCTTTTGATAAACACAGTCTTTCTAGGCCTTTGGCTGATAGTTATGATGGGAATTTGGAGTCCTATCCTCCTCATAATATGGTTATGTCAGGAGAGAGACAGGCCAATGAAGTACACAAACTGGAATCTCTTGCATATAGATCTGTACTGAAGGCACTACGTGCCCGTGGATCCCTTGACTGGCAACAAGAAACATTATTGACTGATCTTCGCCTTTCTCTACACATAACTAATGATGAACATAGACTAGAGCTGACACATATGTGCTCTGCTCAAGATGTACAGTTGTAAATTTCTAGAGAGTTGAGTAAAAGCAGATTTGTGAAAATTTTGACGAAGGTTGTTCGTTCACTAAAAGTAGTTGACATTATCAATGGACAGACCGGATTATTCTTTGAGAACTTTTACCTCTCCAGGTGTCCACTAAGCAGCCTTGCAATTTGACATTGCTCAAATTTTCAGGGATGCATATGTATTTCTATGAATCTTCTGCCCAAATTTCTGCAGTTCTGGAACAAGGTTTTATATAATTTTAATTTAATTGTATTTAGATCAATTGTTTTGGGATTTGCACTTTTGGAATACCATTTATTGTCCAGGAACTGGAAGACTGTTACTTTCAGTGGATAGTTCAATCTCTAACTTATAAGCAACCTTGAGACATCATTTTCAGGATTATTTTTGTAGAGTAAGTCATTAATCTATGACCATATACATGAGTATTAGTTGCAACTGACCATTTTCTCACGATTTTGAATAGTCCACTTAGCACTCATTGCATCGGTTGAAGCTCACAGGGGTGAAGAAATGGGATTGAAACTAGCAAAATGAATCGCATAGCATCAATTATCACCTCTGGGGCTTGCAGCCAGTAACCGGGACTTCCTGGGTGGTCACCCATCCTAAGACTCCTCTGGCTCAAGTGCACTTAATTGTGGAGTTTTCCCCACAATTAAGCCCACTTAGCTTGCTACCCCATTTGCAAAACCTCAGCAGGTATTGTGCCTTGTGAACTATTCAGTGAGAGCTCCCTTCAATCTTTTATTTAAGCATCAAGGGGCTTTCACAGTCCAACATATGAGATATCTTTTCGGCATTATCTATATAGAGTAAGTAATTAATCTATGACCCATATCCACGAGTATAAGTCACAACTGACCAATTTCTCATGATTTGGAATAGTCCAGTTAGCACTCATTGCATCGGGTGATGCTCACAGGGGTGAAGAAGTGGGATTGAAATTAGCAAAATGAATCGCATAGCATCAATCATCACCTCTGGGGCTTGCACCTGGTAACCAAGACTTCCCGAGAAGTCACCCATCCCAAGACTCCTCTAACTCAAGTGCGCTTAACTGTAGAGTTTTCCCCATAATCAAGCCCACTTAGCTTAACCAAACTCTCTATTCAATTTTCTGCAGTGAAAAGGGAAGGAAGTAAGAAATGTGAATCTAATACTAACAGTTCAAAATTTTTCTTCTTAAACAAGGAATACTTCAATTTGGTGTATTGACTACTGAACAATATCCAACATTCTTTTGTCTATGTCGATAAATCTTATGCATCTCCAGTATTCTTATTATCTTGGTGGTAAATGAGTATGAGGATATTGTTGCTGATCAATTAGTAATTTAGTTTGTGATACTTATATTTTCTATCTTGTAACTAATGGCTGGGGAGATTCCAGGCAAGGGAGTAGTTTCTACAGTAGCCACTCTTTTGGATTGGACTTTAACAAGGTCACATTTGTAGAACTTGGCATGAAATCAGAGGCAGGTTGTTACAAAATCACTATATTCTCGGCAGATTGGTCATGATTTGATGATAAGAACAGAAAAGCTGTTCTGTACAAGAACTTTGGATCGGACTGGCAGGATCAACAGAAGCTTTAATGGTTATTGGTGATAATATCCATGAGTATCACATCATGCTCAACTTTTAGATGTATATACTCAAAAGTACTGTTGATGTTATTGGATCCTATCACTTGTTTCTCTGGGAAAGCCATTATAACTTCCAAATTTTTCTGGATGATACATATTACTTTTATAAATCATGGGGCTCTTTTATATATTTCCTTAACAGTCCCACTGACCTCTTTTGGTCATTTGCGGACATTAATTTAATACTCATGATAGAAAAGTTAGAAATACAGTCTGTATAATGCAAAATTATTGATAGAAAAGTTAGAAATATTTTAATACTCATGATACTCCAAAAGTTGCTGAAAAGAGTGAAGTAGTTAACATTAAAAGGTTTTCAGATAAAATTTTGTGTTGCTATACATTATTATTGGTGGTACAGACCAGTAAGTAATGCATACATATATCGAAAGCTGCTTCCATGGTTCAAACTGGGGAGTTCCAATTGTTTCCAGATTGGTAGCACTGAAGTTGCAGAATATGCTAGGAATTGAAATTTATTTATAAGCTGACGATTTCTTCCACCTCACCCCCAACTACAAATTTCTTACTTTGAATGAAAGTTCATAAAGATCAGAGTCAAACATATAACCAGAGCTTCTTTTTTTTTTTCAAAATTTTCTGAATTTAAAATGTGTTCATAACAAATAAAGCTCATGTTACTGCAGATAGTGTAGAAAACACAGGTGTTGGATATTGCAAATTCTGAAGGATCATTGCAATAACATAAGTTGTGTCTTCTATACAATGTTTGCATTTGGAACGGACATAATAGTTGACAAGCTGTGAGTCAGTGGAATCATAAGAAGTATGAAGTTAAATCACGATGATCAAAAAGTTGTAAGCAACGAGTGTGGATCTCCTCCCAAGTCATTGTGAGGATTTTGGTGCCTTACAAGCATGGAATTATGTTCGAGGCCGAAGCTTTGCCAATCTAAAATAAGAAAAAAATCATTTTTATCTTAAAATTCTGCAAATATATGACTATGTTTTACAAATAACTTACTTTTAAAATCTAAGAGTTTCACACACCCATACAAAGATGGTGCATATGTGTACTCCTGTATTGAATGAAAATTGAATACAAAATACAACATAAAGTCATGTAGCGTGGTTAGATGAGGCACATAATTGTTTATCTATATTATTTGTTGAAGTGATGACTTATTCAAATTTTAGATACGTGCGCTGTTTTTTGGTTAGCTGCCAAAGTTTGGGAATATTGTACATAGAAAACAATCTACACGCTATCTAAGCCTGTGAAAGAACTTGTGTGCAAATATTGTATTTTTTCTCTTCATCTCTATATCCCATCTGATTCCTTTTGTTTGTTGTTCAAAACTATTCTTCACTTAGCATCTTTCAATGCAATAAATTGTAGAGTAGGTATAAAAAGATAAGGATTTTCATGATACTATATATCAAGAAGCACGAGCTTATGGTCTAATGGCAAAATGAAAAATTTATTGAATGCAGGTCTCAAGATCTATTTCTCACAACAACGATTTTCCTGCGATAATTGATAACTAGGCTGGCTGTCTTTTGGATCTTGTGTTCAGAGGGTCTGGCTGTCTTTTGGATCTTGTGTTCAGAGGGTGGTAAGGATTGTACAAGCTATCTACTGTTGGGATTCCTGTGCATAGACCCTTGCAATCAGTTATGTGTTCAACTGCTAGCTACCAGGTAGCTACCAGGTAGAGTTGTAATTACATTTAGTTATACAAAGCAATTTATAAATTTTGACTTTGCAAAAAGATGCCAAATTTAGTGTTAGCTGGCATTGTTTTGGTTGTTACACCAAATAAGATTGGAACTTAAGCGGCATTGTTTTGGTTGTTACACCAAACAAGATTGGAACTAGCATGGAACTTAAAAGGTGTGTAAGGTGATTTGAATACTAGGTGTACCTCTTGCTTTCGTTAAAAGGTTTAATTTGAATACTAAGTGAAATGTTAGAAAGTTCGTTTTTTCAAATATATATATATTTTTTTGAATAATATACAATACAGACTAATATATGCATTCTCTATTTTTATCAGTATTCTCCTTGCAATGCAATGACAAACCAAACATTTTAATACTATTAATAGGAGTTTTTTTAATAATAAACTTTATAAGTTAAAGAATCCTTTACCATACCATATCTACTTCATAATAAGCAATTTAACCAAAATATTTTATTTATTGTAAAAATGTGTTTTATTATAGATTTTGCAGTTATTTATCATGGTGCATTATTGTTGTTTTTAGTTATTCACTTGTAATATAACATAGGAGTGGGGGTGATTACCCAACCACTACAAGTAATTGAGAGTGTTCAAAATGGAGTTCCAAGTTTAGTATCCATCCAAAATTATGAAGTACCATTATGATTAAAGAAAGTTAAGATGATATTTTTTAACTAAATTCTGAGATAAAGATAAGTTTTTATTAAATTTCATCCTAATAGTAATTTAAATGGGTTTCTATATTTTGAAATTGAGTTTTTTTTGTTGTTGTTAGGATAGTTATAAGAACACAATTTTAAAACATTATAGTAATTTTTTAACTAAAATTTATTATTTTATAAATTAAGATAATTTTTTTCAATAGTCAAACTATGGCCAAATCATGCTTCTACCTTTGAGTGTACCAACTTTAATTTTGTAAACACACACATCACTCCTTATTTGTCCATTTGTAGTATAGATGTATGTTGTGAGATTTGAAGATTGCTTGAAATTGTGAAAAACAATACATTGTAAGTGATAGAGATGGTATTTGGAAGATAGAAAAAATAAAAAAAGGAAATTAGGAAGCCCAAGGGATTAGTTCAACTGGTTTTGGCTAATGTTGTTGGGCATATAGCTATGGGTGTCGGTTTGAATTTCTCTCGGTAAAGCACACTAGTCTACACCAATGGGGGTAAAGCACACTAGTCTACACCAATGGGTTTACTAGGGATGTAATCCACAAATGTGGGGAAGCATCGCTTGGGCTTTCTTGTGAGATTTTCCTTGGAAAAAATAAAGAAGGAAATTATATAAACTTGCAAACTCTATTAAGTATGATATAATTATATATAAATAGTTATTTTAGTTTTGGATAAAGGTTCTAAAAGTAAAACATATTTTGATTGGGAAATGAAGGCATTATCTAGTTGGAAAAGTGTTCACATTGTAGATATTTCTGGAGGTCTATCATTATGATTTTCACGTGCAGTAGTAATAACTAGGTTAGGTATCATGTAGTAATATTGACATGGTCCCTCATGAGGGTGACGGTGGACAAATTTTCACACCTCCGACCCTCCACCCTACCCTCATCCTTATGAGGGACCAAGTTAAGCATCATTTAGATTTCAATGCTTAGAGGGCAATAGTCAAATTAACTATTGTTTATAATTTTGTGCATGGACTTTTTGCTATAGTACATACTATGTGATCTTAGCACACTTCAATATAGAGAGATCTCAAATTGTGGATATATGTTGATTGATCTTTGCACACCTTCACTCCACACCCCATCCTCGTGAGGGACCATGGATCATTTATATTTCAATTGTTTAAAGTGGGATAGTCAAATTAACTATTGTTTAGAACTTTTTGCACGAGAAATTTACTATATACTATGTGATCTTTGCACACTTAAATATATAGAGATCTCAAATTGTGGATATTTGTTGATTGAGCAAATACATAATCTTACCCAAGAATTATGTGTCTTTATAACTTGGGTTTTTTAATAGTAGAAAACATTCTATTTCATATATGACTAAGATGTTCTCAAATTTAATGAATTATTAATAATTTAATCAAGTTAACATTTTATTTTTAACTAAATACAAGGCTTCAAATAGATGTTCAAAGGTGCAAAAATATGATTATCCTTTGTTTTATAATCTCGAAAGATATTTAAGATTTGTCATAGATATCTTAAGTTTTATCTAAATAATTGGAGAGAAAGGAGAGAAAGCCTTGATGGGTGATATAAGACTACCTAAATAATGTAATATGTTAAGAAGTCATAGTATATAAATGATATAAAAGGATTAAGTTATACTACATAAGTTTTAAATAATGTAATATGTTACGAAGTCATAGTATATGAATAGTATATGAATGATATAAAAGGATTAGGTTATACTACATAAGTTTTAAGTATTGCCAATTCATAGAGGGTACACTACACACATCATCCATCATGTTCTATAGTGATTGAAATTGATTAATTACACATTCATTTACAAATTTATAATTTCAAATTTGTCCGTAGCAAAGAAAGTTAACTGTTGACATGACCATGGTTTCCATTGGATTATATGCTTAATAAATAATATATTTTAGAGGGATTATAGGCATTGGTTTTGATAGGACTAATTGAAAATAACATTTCATTGTATTAACAATCTTTGACTCATTAACATAGTTGAGTATACTTTCAGGCATGTATAAGTGAACTTCACTCCAAAATAGATGTAATATCGAAGCATTTAGACCATATATTTTTTTTATCATTGGTGTTCATGTATTTGTAAGGTTGTTACCTTTTTAGCACTATTAGGTTCTAGTTTCTTACCAATTGTTTATTGTTGTAGTAACCTCAATTTATTGAATTCATTATTTTGTTTAATTTTATATTTTTTCTCTAGCCAAGTTTCCTATTATAATGCATCATGCCCTATTAGGCTTTCAATTTATATTTCTTTTACTTGTGTAGATTTAGGAGGATAGAGAGGAGAGTATAATTGTGGGAAAAAAAACTAACTTAGGGATATGTCACCATAGTAAGAAAGTATTGTAGACATTATATAAATAACAATCACAAGCCAAAGATGCCCCCCACAAGGCATGGTATTGAAACCATTGGCAAGGTTAGTACTAAATTGAGGGAGTGTGCTATCACATCAACCCGTGGACTTGCACCCCAAAGCTAGAGTTTCAATTAGCTAAGCTTTTGGTGTAGGTAATGCCTTATAAACCATCTTTGTCTCACAATTGCTATGCATGTGAAATTATTCACACACACACAATTAAAACATGTTCCAAGGTATAAAATCCATTACAATATGTTTCATAGTTGAATAATCAACTTCTATTGAAACTAACTGGGCACAACTCTTGGGCTGAAATTCTTCATGCATGGGGACAAATTCCTCTGATTGTTGCATGTAATGTTCCTTCACATCAAGCATCAAGGATTTCATGCACTCTTTTTAATGTTGTAGTCAAGTGCCTCTTTCCTTATTAGCATCATCATCATTGAAAGACAGAACAATATATCTTATCCTCACATCCTTAGGAACTTCTTAGGCTACTACAACATTCTCTATGGGATCAATAAGGAAAGATATCAAGCATGGGAGGAGAACTTCCTAGGCAAATTCCACTTACATTACCAACTCTTCCCTTCATGGCTTCATAGCCTGTCCACTCGCATGGACTCAAACCTTGATATGTAAGATAAATCTCTTGCGACCTAGGATAAATCAAAAACATGGCTCACACATGTCATCCATTTGTTGCTCCACATAACACTAATCATGAACAAAGCATATTTTAGAGCAAAAATAATTGGGTTTGGTAAATTTTGGTTAGGGAACCTTACATCCTTTCTTCCTCTTGCACTATCATATAAGCATTGGTTCTTTGTGGCCCCCCTTGTGATTTTTTTCTATGTAATGCCTTCTTAATTACAAACTTATTCAACAAAACAAATAAAGGAATATCCTTCTTGAGGATTATCTACCTTATATAGCATTTATCCACTTGGGGGAAAGAGAAACACAATGGAATTGAGTAATGCTTAACTACTCTTCAAATAAAGCAAAAAAACCACACTATATGTGTTTGCAAACCTTGTTGAGGAGGTCGAGCTAACTAGTTTATCTATGAAAGGGATTATAAAAAGTGGTGTTGGGTAAATGCGTTATTAAAATTTTGGTATGCTTGTTTAACCATAGACAATGTCACATCATTGTCACCCAACCATAGGCATCCACATATGCCACCCCCGAGCACAATAACCTTTTCTTAGATAGTTTGATTTCGACGAGTCCACACTAGAACCAACAGATAAACCCTAACCAGAAATACCACTACTGTAGCAACAACACAATACCAAGAGAGTGTACCTCTACTAATAGAAGCGCACCTTTACCAAGAGAAGCACACAAGAGGGATACCAGAAAGACTAAGATTATACCATGGCAACTTGTCCACCACCCTCTCCAAATGTGTGCCTCCTTCTGCTGCAACTACAGCTGGCGCAGGTACTACTCCTCAGACTTGTGCCCTCCTTCTGTTGAGTGAGTGTGTGTCAAATGAGCCAGTGCCTGCCTTTATTTATACTAGTCTATCAGGTGACTTTTCCAGGTGGGGCCGGCTTCTCTTTCTGGGGGTTTTCTATTTCTTTATTATTACTCTCCTTGGGCCAACTTCTCTTCTGGGGTAATTTCACATGTGTTTAATGGTTCTCTTGCTTCCAGAATATTCTACTCTAAGTACAAATGTTACACTTGGAGGTTAATACCTCCTGCAGCTACCAAAACATCAACACTCTCTCTTAGCTAGGGAGGTATTAACTAAGATGTTCTTCATGTAATGGTCTCAAACACATCCATCCATATCACATGGCATGGGAAAGACTCACATGGTCTTGTAGACCAGTCTACAGGTAGCATCACCATAGCCACACAATCTATCTGATGATCAAACAGATCATGTCTCAAGTAGCATGGCCACACGACCATCTCATGATAAAACATATCATGTAACAAGTAGCATAGCCACACATGATATTTCATGATCAAACAGATCATGTCACAAGTATCACCATCATAGCCACACAGGCTCTGTCATAGTCACACACACACACACACACTATCTGATGGTCATGTCACATTCATGCATCCGGGGCATCATCAACACATGTAGCATCTCTCTAGTGGGCACAACCTCATCATCCTCTCAGACCTTATGTCATTACATGGATTTCATCTAGCTCACATAGAACTAGGCATCTATCTCATACAGAACTAGGAAACCATCCAACTCACACATAATATGGAATATGCAGTTGAGCTAGTTTACACATAATTGTGCTAGTGCCCAATCCAAACAGAGTCTGGGCAACTGCAACTCACCAGCTCACACATAATATGGCATCTAGTTCTCACATAGGATCATCTAGCTCACTAACACATAGTTTGGATCAACGATCACTCATGTACATAGGGTCATCTAGCTCACTAACACAGATTCTGGATCAAACAACCACTCATGTACATAGGGTCATCCAACTCACTAACACAGAGTCTAGATCAAACGACCACTTATGTAGAACTAGCCCTTTTAGTTGTCACACTAGGCATCCAGCCAACAATGACCGGGCATCTAAACACGAGGGTTAGGCAATGTAGTGCGCACACACTACCCATCTATTCCAAGGCTAAGAAACACCTCCAACCACACAGGTTGGCCCTCCATCTTGAAAATATGGGAAACTCGACCTCCCTGAAGGATTCGCGTCTACTGACCTTGTGCGAGGTCATGGTGACTGGTGCCATAGTCAGTAACATGCATGTAAATGACCACCTATTGTTGCCACAATCTGCAAGCTACTGCCCCAAGAATCACATATGTGACTCATCACTCCCTCTTACAAGGGACATCCTTCTCGACCACACTAAGCTTGTCCCTGAAATACACAAACTTCACCCTTGACAGAGGCTTGGTCAACACATCTTCTATCTTCTCATCTATAGAGAGATATTAGAGCTTCATTGCTCCCTTTTGCACCATATCTATGATATAATGGTAGCTGATCTCGACATGCTTGGACTTGTCATGAAACATCGGGTTCTTTGACAACTTCACACAACTTTGGTTGTCGCACCAGATGAAAATCGCCTCTAACTTGAGATCAAGCAATCCTGCAAGCAACTTCTGAAGCCACACTGCTTCGTTGCTAGTTGAACATGTTGCTATATACTTTGCCTCAGCCGTACTAAGTGCCACACTAGTTTGCTTCGTGTTGAACCATGAGATCATAGTTGATCCCAAACTGAAACAGTATAGCTTTGCAGGCTTATCTCACAATCTGAAACATATATGAGTCCATAGTAAATTGTACCTTTCAGGTACCTCAACACATGCTTTGCTGCAACCAAGTGAACACATCTTGGTTCAACAATATACTGACTCAAAGCGTTCACCGTAAAGCATGTATTTGTTCTAGTGTTTTTCAAGTACATCAACGAACCAATCATATGTATATACATGGTGGCATCCACTGTCTCTAAAGATGTATCACTCAATAACTTCAGATTCGTCACCATCGGTGTAGGCAACCAATCCCAGGCTCATCAAAATAACTATATGGCATATCCTGCCCTGGGTGCCTACCTAAACCCGTACAAAGCTTTCTTCAATCTACAGACATGAGATTCCTTCTCATGTATCTTGTGGATGCTCTATGTACACTTATTTTGACTACCGGAGAAAGTTTCTCATCATAATCTTCTCCCTCTTGCTGGGAGAATCCTCTGGCCACAAGTCAGGCTTTGTACATCTCTATGTTGCCATCAACAACATGTTTGATCTTGTATATCAACTTGGAAGTCACCACTAACTTCTCTTCTGGTCTTAGAACCAAGGCAAAATCCATATCCCAGTCCTTTTGACTGACTTCCTCCTCTGTCATTGAAATAAGGGAATCTTCCCATAAGGTATCATATCTCCTTGAAGCCTCTGAAGATTTGATCTAGTCTCCTCAACTCATGGCATTTGTCTGTCAATCCTGGAAGACGTCTCTCTCTCCCATCTAAATTTGAGGAGGAATACTTTCTGAATGAAAGTCTCTAAGCCATTGACTCTCTTTGAGATTAGGCTCACTCTAAGTCTCCATGCTCTCTCTGAAGCTTGACTCCCTCTGAGTCTATATAATCTTCGGAGCCATCTGTGACCTCTGTGTGTGATGATTTCCTCTGAAGTCTCCTATGAATGGTCTTGGGAGGTTGCTTCTCCCTAATTGATCGTGAGGGATGACTTCCTCTAAACTCTAGCTCTTACTGATCTGGTATTTGGTGGGGCTGCCTGCCTCATCATTGGTGGAGCCATTTKCTCCTCATGATATGGCTTATCAATGATATATATCTTTGCATCCTGCAAAGTGCCACGAGACCATGTTGGTCTCTTCCTAGTTGTTGCAACGATTCTGGGTAGACCCTTCTGGCTCTACTAACTCTTCCTRACAATCTGAAGAGTGATCAACTGCACTAGAGGGATCTGTTCAGTCATCTTTGGAGCCTAAGTCTGGTCCTTACAATCAATCTCCATATGAGATACTGTGTATCTCACAAAAAGTACCCTTCTTGCCAAAAGGTTTTAACTTCATCCTTTTTTTTTGTGGTACATGGATGTATGTGGCCATGTATACAACTTATTATCTGGATATTCTACTCCATGTCTCAAACTAGAGACCATCTAATATGTTGTCTCTTGTAACCGTCACTATAGCTTCCCTCAAAGTTATCACTTGTGACCTGCCCAGAACAAGAAACAAGAACAACAATATCTCCATGGTAACCTCCATAGAATTTACAAGATAACCTGTCCAAGACAAGAGCAACAAGAGAACAAATATTTCCAATATAATAGTGTTTTCATAAGAAAATATCTATGATAACAAAAATACAATTTCATGGTAATCGTCATAGCATTACCAAGGTGACCTGTCGGGAAGCAAAACAAGAAATATCTCCTAGAGGAGATGTTCGTTCATCTTGCAAACACATACAATAGGAATTCATATCAATAGTACTCACATGCTACCAAGTATTCATTGTACCTAGCAGTAATAGTACCTTTCAAAGATTGTTGTCACAACTATAATGTTAAATTACTTGTAATGTAGCAATTATCAAACTTGATATGTGCAAATTGGAAACTTATCAATTTAATCAATCAAACCTGGAACCTAGAGTTTTATCTTCAAGAATGAGTGTTGTTGTTTTTCTTACGACTCTCCTTCACTCAAGATGACAAATATTCTCTCCAACTTGTCCCTTGTACTAAGAAAATATGCTTTCTTGACATAAATCTGTGTTAGGGAATATAATGCAAATAAAATCTAAAATATCAACCTTAATCAATCTAATACTTTGACTAAAGTCATCTTATAGATTTAACTTTGACGAGAGGTTAGTAAAATAGTCATAACTTCAATAAATCAAAATACAACTAGATGTTCATAAGATCACAATAATGCCATAACAACTAGAGGTATATCAAAGAAATCAAACCTGGAGTGCATTGTTCATCTAAATGTGTTGGATCTATGATCCCTCTAGATCTACAATTGTTGCTTGGACAAAAGATCCCTTCTCCTACAAATACCCTCAAGATAGTGATATAGTTTAAACATATACAAGTACATACTCCGGCAAGAGCGACAAACAACGTAAAGCAACGACGATTCCTAAAACTTCAAAGTGATCCAACTTGCAATATGAATGTAGTTGGAGATGCGCAATGGTAAGGCGCAGTAGGACAACCAAAAATTAGGCACAACTCTTCATTGAAAGTGCCCAACGAATTTGGGTTAGGGTTTGTTGTTGCTGCAAAACCAAAAACCCTAATTGTCGGAAGAATGGCTAGCGAGTTGATCTAGGGTAAGAATAATTTCAGCATCCTTTCAACAAGTTATCAAAATATTCATTGGATCATAGGAATTGCAACTAGTACTGAAACTGGTGTTGCAACTGACACTACAACTAGTGTTGCAACTGACACTATAACTGGTGTTGCAACTAGCACTGCAACCGGTGTTGCAACTAGCACTGCAACTAGCATTGCCTCATCTCCCTCTGGCTCTTCAACTTCTAAAGATTGTAGATTTGATCTGGGGAAAATATGTGCCCTCCTTAGGCGACCTTCTTAGTGGGATTAGTAAGTGCTCAACGAGCTTGACGATGGGGAAAAATGAGGATCTTCCTTCCAGTGGTTAGACTATTATGAAGGAAACCAACTCTGATACCATGTTAAAACTTTGGTATGTTTTTTTAACCATAGACAATGTCACATCATTGTCACCCAACCATAGGCATCCACATATTCCACCCTCGAGCATAATAAATTTTTTCTTAGATAGAATGAATCTGACAAGTCCACACTAGAACCAATAGATAAACCCTAACCATAAATACTAATGTTGTAGTAGCAACATAATACCAAGAGAACGTACCTCTACTAATAGAAGTGTACCTTTACCAAGAGAAGCACACAAGAGAGACACTAGAAAGACTAAGATAACACCATGACAACTGTTGCACCACCCTCTTGAGAGTTGTGCCTCCTTCTGCTGCAACTGCATATGTTGCAGCTACTACTCCTCAGACTTGTGCCCTCCTTCTGTTGAGTGAGTGTGTGTCAAATGAGTCAGTTCCTACCTTTATTTATACTAGTCTATCATGCGACTTTTCCAAGTGGGGCCAACTTCTCTTTCTAGGGTTTTCTATTTCTTTATTATTATTCTCCTTGGGCCGACTTCTCTTCTAGGGTAACTCCACATTTTCTTAATGGTTCTCTTGCTTTCAGAATATTCTAATCTTAGTACAAAGGTTACACTTGGAGGTTAATACCTCCTGCAGCTACCAAAACATCAACATGTGCACCCAACACCAAGAATTGCATTCACACAATCAATTTACTATGGCATTAAGCATAATTGTAGTGTGCACAAGTTTTGGCTACTAAAAACCAAGGCATGAACTCACTAATATTTTTTCAATTAAACTAGTAGTATGAAATCTTGATTGTTCTAATCAAGAAACCATCTACTAACCCATATCATGCCATGAATTCCTTCACTTAATAGTCATAACTAAAACAACAAAGAATTTGCATAGTTGTAACTTCAAACGTCAATAGGTGTTTCCAATTAATCATTAATCGTCTCAACACATCGAATGATAGAAGCATAAACATAGAACAATTGCACTCGAATTTTGCAGTTTGATGGAAATTAGCTTGGCCTTGCACTCATTCGAGCCAACTTTCTCCATGGGAATTTGTGCAACTCAATCATCTCCCTCCCAACCAACATGCTTTCAAGTTATAAGGAACCCCTCATGCAAGAGTTCTAAGCCTAGCTCACATCTCGAAGGATCTAACATTCACATAGTCCTAACTCACAATATAATCCCATGCCCCTCTCTAAGTAAAGGAAATATAGAAACATAATGACAACATCAAAGTGATTGTCTGACCCCAATTTTCCACCATATGGATACCCCATTGTTCTCCCCTTTGGCTCCTCACACTATTTTATAGTTGAAGGAGAAATTTTCTCTTTGTTATTTATTTAATAATATAATTTTCCCAAGGAGACATGTGTCCCAAGTGTCCCCTACGCTTTCATCTTTTGCATGGCTTAACAAGTGTCACATTAACATTACTCCCTTTTTAACAAGTGTCCTTTCAACATTTACAAGTGTCCTCGCCTTTTTGCATGCTTTACAATTGTCCCTTATTCTTTTTAATAATATTTTCTCATAAGTCAACAAGTTTCTTTTATTTATTCAAATTTATTTATTTACAAGTATCATTTAGATAACATATTCCCCTCAATGTTCCTAGGCTATAATTTTCTAAGTCAATGATATTAATGAAAGGAGTGGACACCTAGACCACTTTCAATATTCAACACACACACACACACATGAAAATGAAATGGACACACACACATGAGAATTAAATGGTCAGTAGATGAGTGACATGTAGATTGACAATGCCAATTTGGGGCACACACATACACACACGAGCAAATGAGAATGAAATGATTAGTATAGGAGTCACATGTACACTAACAATGTCAATGTGGGGCTTGATGATAATTGAGTATTCCCTAGATAATTGTACAAAACCACACACACATTTGTCAGCATTACATTACAATGTCAAATGAAATATATTATCATGTCAATATCACTATGCTCCATGTAGATCAACAATTTCTACATAAACTGTACTTGTGCCACATAGGTCACACTTGCACCATGTTGGAAGCACCAACATTAGAAAACAAGAGAACGACTACTTTGTGAATGCAACCAGAAATAACATAGAAAAAATGAATGGTAAAGGGGAGGGTAGACCAACCCTTTTCATTAACTTCATTAGTATGTATACATGGCTTGTTTCACTTAGGGTGGTTATATCCATGGTCTAACTCTTATTGACACACAACCTAATCTATTTGTTCATACATATTACTTTATTACTTAAGTCGCTTTATAATCTTTTGTTCACCTAAGTCATTATAAACACAAGTCACTTTAAACTATAATGACTTATTACATATTTGAAATGATGCAATAAAGAATAAACCCCTCAACATCTCCCTTTGACTAAAACACTTACTTCGTCCCCAAAGAGACTACTCAACAACATCCTACATCTTTTCTCTTGCCAAAGTATCCTCATTGTGCACCAACAATGCATACTAGCTTACATATGTAAATCAACTACAATCGTTGTCAATTGGATAGGGAGATGCATATATACAAGTCTTACAATGACTTGTTACTCCTTAGCTTCAATCTTCTATCCAATAGGTGTGTTAAGTACATTGAGCATAAATCAATTGCACAATCTTGGCAATGCACAATAGTAGAGTATTGTTTTTTCTCTACTGTTACACCATCAAATCCTTTATTGAATTGATTTCCTCTTCTAATTGGCCTCCAAGGTCACTACCTAGGGGACTATTCTCTCCAATCTATGCTTTGGGGCATTCAAACATTCAAATCTTGTGTTATCTTCTCATGCTTCTTCTTAACAGTATTTGTTTATATGTCGTATTCAATTGTCAAACTCATGAATGCCTTCTCATATCGATGTAGTGAGGGCTTAGAATTTGAAAACTCTATGATTATGGAAGCAAGTATTTTTCTATTATTGTTTTTCATCAAGATGTCATCTTTTATTTGTATTGTTGTTCCTACTCTCATCTTCTATGATGTAGTTATTGATCAATTTGAACTTTCTCTTCTTGACTCTTCTCTTATGCTAAGTGCCCCCAACTATAGTTGAGGTCTCTCTCTATGAGGTATAAATATTTGAGTCCTCTAGTAGTCCCTCCTAATTTGGCTGCTATAATGCTTCTAAGGAAACTTCTTCACATAATCAACAACATTTATCATGCCTAGAGGCCTTTTGATTTGTCCACTTGCTTACATATCTTTGTTAGGATCAAGGGTCAAGTGGATCTACTATCAAATTTTTAGTTGGAATGTGTCATACTCAATTAACGGTTAGTCTATCAACTCTCTCAATATAATCATTATCTCAAATATCTATTGAAAATGATTTGATCTTACTACTTGGTCAAAATGCATTGAAAATGATTTGATCTTACTACTTGGTAAAAATGAATTGAAAATGATTTGATCTTACTATTTGGTCAAAATGCATCGAAAATACTTCAATCTAAATGCATTGAAAATGATTTGGTCTTACTACTTAGTCAAAATGCATTGAAAATGCTTCAATCTTACTACTTGGTCAAAAGGCATTGAAAATGATTCAATCTTACTTCTTAAGTCAAAGCATTGTTGCTTAGGGGTTGCACTTGTTCTTTTGGATCTTCAATCTTCAAAGTCCTCAATCATCTTTTTTCAGGTCTTTTGCAATCTTCAAAAAATCTAAAACTTCAATTTTGTAAGGCATGGAAGACTCGACTAACTTGACTCTCACTTTACTTAGAACTTGAATCAAACTTGACCCATTACATTAAGACTTGTACTTGACTTTGAATCTCTATCGTGTGTCCATGACTTGACTCTACTAATTTTCTAGACTCCACTAACGTTTTAGACTCTTCAAGGCTCAACTTCTTCTTGCATAGGGATTCTGGACTTTACACCTTGAGACTCTAATTCTTTCGTGTCCACAACCCAAGAAACAACCTTACTCTTAGTAAGTAGTTTGATAAGTACATCAATGTCTATTACTCTTCAACATTGATAAAACAAAAATAATATAAATTAAATCCTTAGATACATTCTTCCCAACTTTGGATGATTATATGGCATTCATATGCTTAATTTTTGGAGGCTTTGACTTGTGACTTGCATCTTCATAAATTTCAAATTACTAACCCTACAAAGTTGCATCATGACTCAGAGGCTCTTTTGAAGTAATCAACAACACAAGTTTTTTTCAGAGTCATTAATATAACAATATCCTTAAGTTAAATGATATCACCTATTATATAAAACTTAGTGTTATATGTTTACTCATATGAATAAACATATAACACTAAGTTTTATATAATAGGTGATATCATTTAACTCCATCTCTATTAATGTCTCGATAATAATCAATACATGTTTTTTTCTTGGGCCACCATCACTAGGGTTCTAAGGATTATAAATATTTTATATGACACTTTCATGGGTGGAATAATCATCAATGAATAACACAAGTGGATTATCTTGGAACACTTATGAATATGTCAATGTGTGGGTTCTTATTTTACATGTCACTTCAATTGGATGCTCTTTTTCTTAGTTAGGTTTCACTATTGTTGTATTCTTTTTTGTTGCTCTTTTCCACTCATTGATGAACTACCTATAATCACTTACTACCATTGATGGAATTGATTACCTTTTTTTGTTTAGTAAATCAATTATCTTTGCCACAAAATTATCTAATTAAAACTCAAAACTAAAACTCTAACACTACTATTTTATTGATTTCCTTTATCACAAAATTATCTAATTAAAACTCAAAACTAAAACTCTAACAATGCTATTTTAGTGATTTTCTTATAGAAAAAAAATCATAATACCTTTCAATGTCTTTCTCTACCTTTCTCAAAAAGTCCAAAAACCTTTTTCCCATATAAAATTATCCTCACCTTTCACATTTCAGGATCTTACATAATCCTAAACCCAAAGACCTTTACTAATTTCCTTACCCCTCAAAGCTTGAGCATGCATAGTATCCCATCCCTATAAATTTCACCCAATATAATAAGGTATTGTAGGTTCTATGAAGGGAAGAAACATCTTTAGGATTTCATAAGATTGAATCAAATTTTGGGATTTGAAATGTCTTAGTGTAATGAAGTGTTATATATATAACCTTTCAAGTCAAGACTAACCATGATTGCTTTGTTTGTTGTAGTAATGATCAACACATAAGCTAAAAAGAATCAAAAGGGTCAAGGGTCAATAAGGTAGGTGAAATATTTAATTGAATTGAAACAATTTTTAAGTTGATTATCCCTCTTACCTAACATGATGCAAATCCTTCCTTCCATCCATAATTGATGGGCATGCCACGACCTTGATATGCCTAATGTAGCATGGTCTAAGAAATCGATTACTCCTTTTTGAGTCTCATAAAGAGCCGAACTAATTGTCTTATAATCACGTGTAAAATATCATATAATAAGGAATCTAATTTTACTAAGTGGTTTAGAAATGGGCAAAGTGAAAGGTAAAGTTGGGATGCCTAAGAAAAGTCCAAGCAATAATGTTTACCTAGGTCTAAAAATGTTAGGAGAGAATAGATTTTCACTCAATACCTAAGAATTTCTCCTTGGTAAATAAAATCAACCTTGCTTAATCTTTTCCCTTAGAAAATAAAATCAACTTTGCTTAATCTTTTATCTTGGTCTAATATCTCAAGCCTTGCCTTGACTTGACTGGCCCGTGGAAAGTCCTTAGCGGTAAGAAATGCATCTTAGATGACACCTATCACCATTGGGAGAGTAAGTGTTTATTTACTTTAAGATATTGATATCTCATTTTGATAATTAGATATAGAATAATATCTAAGTATACAATTCTATAGGAGAACTTGCTTGCTATTTTTGAATTAAGATAAATATTTTTCTATATATATATGGAATCATGATCAATTTAGACATTAAATTAGTGTATAAGAATTTGTGTTTGTGGGATAAGGCACTTTTCTATATATATATTTGATAATAAAAATAAAAAAACTGATTTATTATTTGGTCAAGCTTTTCTCTATTTATTCATTACTGAAGTATGAAATTGGATCATGGAATTTCTCACTACTTTATTAGAAAGAATTATCATAGTTATCACCTATGAGTATAAAACTCGATCATGGAGTTGCTCACTACTCTATTAAAAAGAATTATCAACAACGACATTTATGTATTTGACATGAGGCATTCAAAAGCTTTTAATCTGGCTAGAATTTGGTTGATGAAGAATGGTTGAAATTTCAATTTGCATGATTCAAATTGCAATTTTGAGTGTTTGAATAAATTTAAAATTACTAAATTAGTTTGCAAAAATCAGAAATTGAAAATGATGACTAGATATTGATTGAATTAAGAAGGGAAAACCACAAGAATAACGGGACGATATGATATCCCCGTCTTCCATGCATGACATACAAGTTGATGAGATCAGTTGAGTGGTCTTAATTGCATGTGTCTATCCAAGTAGGGATAATGATAAATTATGTCTATCCAAGTAGCGACTAGACAAAAATGCTCGACCATAATTGCGTCAAATTCTCTCAGAAGCAGGTGTTTTTATTCCATTGTTATAGTAGTTGGATCCTTCCTTTGTGATTTCCCCGTATACCATCTATGGGAGAATATCTTATAATGGAATGCACACATTAATAATCTATATTGATCCCAGTAAATAGACTTAATAATCCAACATGCACAAAACAATTCTATATATCTTTTATTACTTAATCAAACATATATTTATACATAAAGTTTATGTCAACAACATAACAAACTCGTGAGGGAATCTGTAACATCTCGTACTACTGATCACACATATATTGACTTATTCTTTGAGGACACTTGTGTGCAAGTGATCCTGCTATAGTACATTATGATTTTGTTTCGATTATGAGTTATATATGATGTTGATGATGTATTGTAATTCATTGTTGCTTTCAGATGTATATGTATTGAAAGATATTATTGACGACTTCTCTTGAGTGTGCAGAACACATGACAGGTTATGGATGTTGATGACATCAATGGACTTCCTTGGACTCCAGATTGAGTCGGGGAGTGGATTGTATTTTGATTGAGTATTTCATTTTATGCACATGTGATATATGATTGATTTCAGTATGATTTATGTATATGGATTATTAACACTGCTTTGTCAGTGGATGCAGGCTTGATGATACTTGCTAATCTGACTCACATAAGGAGTAAATGGGTCATGCACATAAACCGAACATTTGAGGGAGAGGTGTGGCAGTGTTCCTATCACATCCTACTAGCACTACCATTGTGACCTGAATTGTAGGTTAACGATTACCTAGTTCGAGAGTTCCACGATGTCGTGAGGGCGGACTGAGACAGTCGCTCCCGAAGAATTCTAAAGGGCTCAGAATAAGGTAGAATCCTTATTCCTTAGAATCCCTTAGTCTCTCACAAGATCGACTGAATGGAGTGTTGACTCCAAGGGTCGAACAACTTCCAAAACTAGTCAAATGTGAGTGGCACCCTTGGAGCACGAAGGTACATCTTTAAGGGCACGTCGCATAATTAAAACTTGAGTCAATAAATCTAGGTGGCCTAGAAACCATTGAAATGTTTAGACCTTGTTAGAATAAAATAATTAATTAATCAAAAAATTATAAACTTAGAATCCTAACAAGAGTCTAAGCCTGAGTCTAAGACTAAGTCTAAGTCTAAGTTTAATTGAGGGTCTAATTAAAATATTAAATAAATTAAAAGAATTAAGTTAAAATCAAACTCTAGGAAAAAGGTGAATAAAATTTAAAGGTTGGATAAAATGCACATGTGTGCAATGATTTTTAAAATAGAAAGAAATTAAAACTTGAGAGAATATGTGTACACAGAATAGTATCTTGAGTCAAACTACCACTAATTCTAACTAAAAGAAGACTCCTAATCAAACTCTAACTAAGATCTAGTTATGAGACACTCATTAAATGAGAATTTGGGGAACAAAGGAACAACTAAGAGCGAAAATAGGAACACATTTGGGAATTTGAGGGAAATTTACTTTTTAAATAAAATAAAAAGGGCAATTACTTGTGCAACTTGGGGAGAGTGTGACAAGTGTGTGAGTGAATAATCATAATTTATTTATTTAAAAAGTTAATTATTTGTGCATGAGGACATGTGTCATTGGGGATTTTTCTATAAAACAAATTGTGTAGAGGAGAAATGGATGTGACTTGGGATAGTATTGTTATGCTGCCAAAATTTGGTTTGTGTGTGTTTTACTTGTGAGAGTTGGGATTCCAAGCTTGAGAAAAAGTGGAAACTCTTCCTGCTACAATTTTCTGGTTTCTTGTGTGTGGTCCATTTGCGGCTCGGGGAATAAGGGGGAAGAAGAGTACTCCTAGCGTTGGATGAGAGGTACCGGTGAAATCTTTGTGATTAGCAAGCAGAAGCAAAGAAGGAGCGCAAGTTGTTGAAGGACATCCTCAATTCTCCATTTTCATGATTCTAGTATTTTATTTCTGAAATTTTTGAAAATGTAATAAGAGTAGATTTTGTATATTAGAGTTTTTAAAAATAATGCAGAACCGTGCTGTATTTATGGAATCAAAATTGGCATAGTTCGTTGTCATTTTATTTTACAACCCATAATTTCAGAAGTTAAATGTTCGTTGCCATTTTGTTATACAAAATCAGAATTTAGAAATTCATATGATTGCTGCTAAATTAATTTACAACCCAGAATTTTGAAATTAATTTGTTCCGCTGTCATTTTAAATTACATGCCAGAAATGCTTAATTTTTTGATGATCACTACCAATTTAATTTGCAGATCCGAATTTAGGAATTCGTTGGTCATTATAAAATTTAATTTGTTGATCTTTAAATTAAGATCTCACTATGATCGTTGCATATTTAATCAACAATTTCTGGAAATTAATTTTTGTATGATCGTTGTAACTAATTGCACATCCCAAAGTTTAGATTTTCATTAGGTCGTTGAAAATTTTATTTTGCAATTCCTGAGCTTGATTTTCGTTATGGTCGCAACGATTAGTTTGCTTTTTATGGAAACAAAAATCATTTGGTTGTTGTCAAGTTTTATTGCAAAT
>ML792309.1:22161-58612 GCA_009831015.1 Picea engelmannii | reverse complement strand
TTGGTGAATATTTATGTGTTTATTTGTAATAAGGAAGGAACTTTGTTAGATGATGAGTATTAAAATATATGTGGTATTCTTAAGAAAATTAAAACTATCTAGATGATGAATAAAAATTAATTATATAATTGTATTCTTAAAGAGAAGGTACATTTATCTAGATGAATAATTATTGTTTGCTTGTGTTCTTTAAGGGAAGGAAATTTTGTCTAGTATAAAGAGTCAATGAATGAATTTAATTGTGTATGATTAAGTACCTTAGCATTAATTTTAGTCTCGATTCTAGGTTAGAGTTGATTGTGGGAGTAGATACCTCCATGCTCCTCAAAACAATAGCCAGTCCTAAGTCCTTAAATGGTCAAAATCAATCGGATGAATCCCGGACTTGAGCGTTGATTATGTGTCTTAGAGGTCCTAACATTGCAGGGTAGGTTTGACGGGTAGACATATTTTGTTATCTTTATGTGATATGGTTGATCTATGAGTAACAATGATGTTGTATATGATTCTTTTTGTGTAGTGATGTAGATAAAAATAGAATGTGAAAATATTGATGGATGTTATTGTCGCATATCACTTGTTCTAACTGTTGTTTCAAAAAAAAATTACCTCTACTATTCTCACTTACATTTATGTCTTAACGAAGGGGTTGTTACATATGGTATTAGAGTGGGTTCAACCTTGCGACATTGGACTTTTACGCCTTCCACTATGTTAAAATTAAATAATTAAAGATGTATCACTAATTAATTTTTAAATTATCCATGCAGGTAATCATGGTTAGAGGACATAGGGGAAGAAGATGTCGTGGTGCAGGAGGAAGAGGTGTGCCTCCTCCGATTGTATCCACGCCAGAGGGATCAAACCATCAGTGAGATTAGCAAACTACCAAGCAAGAGCAGGTTGATGTGGGAGATATGGTAGGTATGATGAGATCCTTTTAGAGGATGTCAGAGGCGTTGGTCAACTACTTGGATCAAGATGAGGGCAGAGCGTCTATCGCCAATGAGGGTTCACATCACGCTCTAGCTGGTAGTAGTAGTAAACACAGAGAACTCGAGAAAGTGAAGTTTCCCGAGTTCTGGGGTGCCACGGAAGGCTTAGTTGTTGAGGCATGGTTGGAGAACATGGCGATGTGATTCGCACTTCGTGATTACACCTCCAACATGAAAGTTTGCATGCTAGTATTTCAACTGAAAGGAAGTGCTCTACTTTGGTGGAAGACACTCCTACCTCAACTAAACATGGTCGTTGAATACGTGTTATGGGAATTGTTCGATGAAAGATTCTGGGAAAGGTATTTGTCGGATGAATTCATTGAGCGTCAGCTTAATGAGTTCAATGCCTTATGACAGGGTATTCATACAATGTCGGAGTCTGAAGCCAGGTTCATGGAGCTACTAAGGTATGCTCCACATCTGAACACAGAGAAGTTATACATCAACAAGTTGTGTTTGGTCTTAACTTCAACATTTGTGCGAAGTTGAGGATCCTAATGCCTCAAACGCTGCACGATGCAGTTCAGAAGTCCCTCATAGCTGAGGAATAGATGGACAATGGGGGTCAGGGCAAGACTCCTTCTAGACTAACTGGACATATGATATCAGGAGCAAAACAATATCAGACACCAACTAGACATACTTTTGGGCATCGATATACGCCCAGAGGACCTATGTTCTCGACACCGCGACAACAGACTCCTCAACAGAGGACTCCTTACAGAGAACCACAGCAGCAGCAACAACATCGTCATCTGTAGCAACAACAATAGTTTAGGTCTATTCAGCAGAACAGACCAGGATCACAGAATGATAGGCCATCAACTTCTACTTCGGGGACCAGGTGCACTAGACTGAAGACTAGATGTTGGACATGTCGAGAGCCACATTACCAGCGAGATTATCTGATTGAGCAGGCCAGAGTGGTAGGATCATCTGGACCCACTACAATAGGATATTTGGGAAAGGCCCACGAGATACATGCAACGTTGAACAACCACCAGGTCGAGCATCAGTCCACTGCGCTCAAGACGTCGGGTACGATCGTCGATCAAACTTTTAGTATTTTGATAGATCTAGGAGCTACAGAGAGATTTATTTCGAGTGCAGTGCTAAAGAGAATTAAGGTAAAGGAAATCGAGCAAGATGAGTTCAGATATGTAGAAATGGCATTGGGAGCCAAACACAAAGTTGGAGGAAAGGTTATGGACTGTAGTATTAACTTGGGTGATTTTGTAACAAAGGCCAACCTTTATGTCACAATCTTAGGATATGACATAGTGATTGGCATGGACTGGTTGGAATTTCATGGTGCAATACTTCACTGCAAGACGAAACGGTTAAGTTTGACGGATGATTTGGGGCAGAGTAGAGTGATTGTAGGAAGAAACCAGGGAGTGTCCTTGAGGTTTATTTCTTCCCTACAACTACAGAAGAGTATGTGCAAGGGATGCAAGCTATATGCAATATTAGCGCTAAACGGAAAGGGCGAGGTGGAAGGATTAGAAAACTTTCCTGTAGTATTAGAGTTTGCAGACATACTTCCTGAAGAGTTACCAGGCTTACCACCCGAAAGAGAGTTGGATTTTACAATAGACTTGAAACCTCAAACTGAACTGATAGCGAGAACACCATATCATATGTCAACGCCTGAGATACAGGAGTTGAAAATTCAATTGAAGGAATTGTTGGACTTGGGACTTATACGTCCAAGTATGTCTCCTTGGGGTGCGCCAGTTATTTTTGTGAGAAAGAATGATGGATTGTGGAGGCTTTGTATTGACTATCGTCAATTGAACAAAGTGACGATCAAGAACCAATATCAATTTCCAAGGATAGATGATTTGTTTGATTAGATGAAAGGAGCAATGGTGTTTTCAAAGATTGATTTGAGATCAGGATATCATCAATTGTGTATTAAGGAGGAAGATATCCATAATACCACATTTAAGATGAGATTTAGACACTATGTTTTTACAATTTTATCGTTCAGTTTGACGAACGCCTCGGGGGTATTCATGAGTTTGATGAATGGGGTGTTCTGTGAATACTTGAACAAGTTTGTTTAAGTATTTATTGATAACATATTGATTTATTCTCAGATTAAAGAAGAGCATGACGAACACCTGAGATTGGTTCTACAATGTCTAAGAGAAAACAAATTGTACGGGAAGCTATCGAAATGTTATTTTTACCAATAAAATATTCATTACTTGGGACATATCATATCTAGAGGAGGTATCACTGTGGATCCAGTGAAAGTAGAGTCTATTATGGAATGGCCAACACCAACGAACGCATAAGAGGTATGTATCCTTATGGTTTTAGCAGGATATTACCGACGATTCGTCGAAGGTTTTTCGAAGATAGCAAATCCAATCACGGAATTGCAGAAGAAAAACAAGAAATTTGTCTGGACAAAGAAATGTGCGGAAGCATTTAAAAATCTCAAAGAGTTGTTAACAACAACGTCGATACTGAAGGTCCCCGACTTGGACAAAGAATTCTTGGTATGCATGGACACATCAGAGGAAGGTTTAGGTGGAGTTTTGATGCAATACGGTCGAGTGATCGCTTACATTTCAAGGAAATTGAGAAGGCATGAGGAAAACTATGCAACAAACGACTTGGAGTTATTAGCAATTGTATATTCCTTGAGAGTGTGGAGACATTATCTGTTTGGATGAAAATTTGAATTAAAGACAGATCATTGTGAATTGCAACATATATTTACACAGAGTGACTTGAACGTCCGAAAGAGGCGTTGGTCAGAATTACTTAGAGAATACGACTTTGAGATTTTGTATATTAAAAGAATGGTGAACATAGTAGCAGATGTGTTGAGCGGAGACCACACATATTCTCAATAATAACTCTTAAGACGAATCTTCGAGAAAATATTCTAGCTCTACATATTGATGATGATTGGTACAAGGAATTTAAGGATAATATTGGACAAAATACCATGATGGTACCGAGAAGTATACATGGCTCATCCAAGAGTCACGAATATGAAGGAAAACCTTGAGCCTTTATTCTTCTGGAAAGGAATGAAAGCGGATATAGTTAGTTATGTGGAAAAATGTCTAGAATGTCAGCAAGTGAAGGCTAAACATAGACATCCAAAAGGATTGTTACAGCCACACGCTATTCCTGAATCAAAATGGGAGGTCATTTAGATGGATTTTATTTTTGGATTGCCACTGACGACAAGGAGACACAATTCGATTTTTGTGGTAGTTGACAGCTGACGAAGAGTGCATACTTTATTCCAGTGCGTACGATGTATCAAGCACCGGACATAGCTAGAGTATTTGTTAGTGAGATTGTGAGGTTACATGGAGTACCAAGAAAGATCATATCCAATCGAGGATCGGTGTTTACAAGATGGTTTTGGACCAGATTCCAAGAAGCCTTGGGAACTCAGTTGAATTTTAGCACAACATATCACCCACAGACAAATCAAAAAACTGAAAGGACGAATCATATTCTAGAGGATATGTTGCGTATGTACGTGATGGATCAACAAAAGAGTTGGGAAGACTTCTTGCCATTGGTATAGTTTGCATACAACAAAAGTTACCAAAGTACAATTAAGATGGCACCGTTTGAGTTTCTTTATGGATGATCGTTTCGGACGCCTCTGAGTTGGGACATACTAGAGGATAGGATTTTGGTAGGACCGGAAGTGATCCAAGAGATGGAAGAACAGGTGCAATCGATAAGAAAGAGGATTAAGGAAGCACAAGATCGACAGAAGAGTTATGTCGATGTGCATCGCATTGACCGTAGTTATGAAGTTGGTGACAGAGTTTTCTTCCAAGTAAAACTGCATAAGAGTTTGATCAAGTTTGGAAAGGGTGTTAAACTCTCTCCTAGTTTTGTGGGACCTTTTGAGGTAGTGGAAGGAAATGACTTGTGACTTATCAACTAGCCTTGCCTGATTCTTTGAGGCGTATGCACGATGTAATTCATGTATCTATTTTACAACATTATATTAGTGATCTGTCACATGTTATTGACATGAGTTCTTTGAAGGTGTCAGACGAGGGCGCTCTCAGGGTGGAGCCAATCCGCATTTTGGACCATCGCACTCAACAACTACAACATCGAATATTCGATAAGGTCAAGGTCAAGTGGGACAATTCTAGTCCACACTCAACTACATGGGAGGACGCATATGAGATGCGCCAACAATTTCCTTATTTGTTTGATAGATTAGATATGTATATCTATGTCAGATACATTTATTTACTTGCATTTATATATTGTACAAACTTCGGGACGAAGTTTAAAATAAGAGGGGGTCTATGTAACATCATGTACTACTGATCACACTTATATTGACTTATACTTTGAGGACACTTGTGTGCAAGTGATCTGACTATAGTACATTATGTTTTCGTTTTGATTATGAGTTATATATGATGTTGATGATGTATTGTAATTCATTGTTGCTTTCAAATGTATATGTATTGACATATATTATTGACGAGTTCTCCTGAGTGTGCAGGACACATGACAGGTTTTGGATGTTGATGGAATCAATGGAATTCCTTGGACTCCAGATTGAGTTAGGGAGTGGATTGTATTTTGATTGAGTATTTAATTTTACGCACATGTGATATATGATTGATTTCAGTATGATTTATGTATATGGATTATTGACATTGTTTTTGTCAGTGGATGCAGGCTTGACGATGCTTGCTAATCCGACTCACA
This sequence comes from Picea engelmannii, assembly GCA_009831015.1. Taxonomy (NCBI): domain Eukaryota; kingdom Viridiplantae; phylum Streptophyta; class Pinopsida; order Pinales; family Pinaceae; genus Picea; species Picea engelmannii. The sequence goes on along the minus strand of ML792309.1, from coordinate 52,892 downwards.
TAATGAGTAAAGGGGTCATGCACATAAACCAAACATTTGAGGGAAAGGTGTGGTAGTGTCCCTATCACAACCTATTAGCACTCTCACCGTGAACTGAATTGTAGGTTAATGTTAACTAGTTCTAGAGTTCCACAATGTTCTTTGCCACAAAATTATCTAATTAAAACTCAAAACTAAGACTCTAACACTATTATTTTATTGATTTTCTTGTAAAAAAAAATCACAATACCTTTCAATGCCTTTCTCTACCTTTCTCAGAAGGTCCAAAAACCTTTTTCCCATATAAAGTTATCCTCACTTTTCACATTTCAGGACCTTACATGATCCTAAACTGAAGGACCTTTACAAATTTCCTTACTAATTTTGGGATTTAAAATGTCTTAGTGTAATGAAGTATTTTATATATATATATATATATATATATATATATATATATATATTGATTGCTTTGTTTGTTGTAGTAATTATCAACACATAAGCTAAAAAGAACCAAAAGGATAAAGGGTCAATAAGCTTTGTGAAATATTGAAGTGAAAGAAATAAAAGAACCTTACAATTTTTAATTTTTAAGTTGTTTATCCCTCTTACCTAACATGATGCAAATCCTTCCTTCCATCCATAATTGATGGGCATGTCACAACCTTGCTATGCCTAGTGTAGCATGGTATAAGAAATTGATTACTCCTTTTTGAGTCTCATAAAGAACCGAACTAATTGTCTCATAATCACGTGTAAAATATCATATAATAAGGAATCCAATTTTACTAACTGGTTTAGAAATGGGCAAAGTGAAAGGTAAAGTTGGGATTCCTAAGAAAACTTCAAGCAATAATGTTTACCTAGGTCTAAAAATGTTAGGAGAGAATAGATTTTCACTCAATACCTAAGAATTTCTCCTTGGTAAATAAAATCAACCTTACTTAATCTTTTTCCTTAGAAAATAAAATCAACCTTGCTTAATCTTTTATCTTGGTCTAATATCTCAAGCCTTGACTTGACTTGACTTGACTTGAGAGGCCCGTGGAAAGTCCTTAGTGGTAAGAAATGCATCTTATATGACACCCATCACCATTGGGAGAGTAAGTGTTTATTTACTTTAAGATATTGATATGTCATTTTGATAATTAGATATAGAATAATATCTAAGTATACAATTCTATAAGAGAACTTGCTTGTTATTTTTGAATTAAGATAAATATTTTTTCGCAATAAAATCATATATATATATGGTCACAATCAATTTAGACATTAAATTAGGGTATAAGATTTCTTGTTTTGTGGGATAAGGGACTCTTCTATACTTGTATATATATATGAAAACTGATTTATCAATTAGTCAAGCTTCTCTCTATTTATTCACTACTTAAGTATGAAATTGGATCATGGAGCTGCTCACTACTCTATTAAAAAGAATTATCATAGTTATCACCTACGAGTATAAAACTTGAACATGGAGTTGCTCACTACTCTATTAAAAGGAATTACCAACTACGACATTTATGTATTTGACATGACGCATTCAAAAGCCTTCAATCTTACTAGAATTTGGTCAATGAAGAATGATTGAAATTTCAATTTGCATTATTCAAATTGCAATTTTGAGTGTTTGAATAAATTTAAAATTACTAAATTAGTTTGCAAAAATAAAAAACTGAAAATGATGACTAGATATTGATTGAATTAAGAAGGGAAAACCACCAGAATAACGAGACGATATGATATCCTCGTCTTCCATGCATGACATACAAGTTGATGATATCGGTTGAGTGGTCTTAGAATGGGATTGCACGTGTCTATCCAAGTAGGGATAATGATAAATTATGTCTATCCAAGTAGCGACTGGACAAAAATGCTCGACCATAATTGCTTCAAATTCTCTTAGAAGCAGGTGCTTTTATTCCATTGTTGTAGTAGTTGGATCCTACTCCTCTGTGATTTCCCCGTATACCAGCTATGGGAGAATATCTTGTAATGGAATGCACACAATAATAATCTATATTGATCCCACTGAATATACTTAACAATCCAACATGCACAAAAAAATTCTATATATCTTTTATTACTTAATCAAACACATACTTATACAAAAAGTTTTCCTCAACAACATAACAAACTCGTGAGGGAATCTGTAACATTCCGTACTACTCGTCACACTTGTATTGACTTATTCTTTTAGGACACTTGCGTGCAAGTGATCCGTCTATAGTGCATTATGATTTCGTTTCCAATATGAGTTATATATGATGTTGATGGTGTATTGTAATTCATTGTTGCTTTCATATGTATATGTATTGACAAACATTATTGACGAGTTCTCCTAAGTGTGCAGGACACATGACAGGTTATGGATGTTGATGGTATCAATGGACTTCCTTGGACTCCGGATTGAGTCAGGGAGTGGATTGTATTTTGATTGAGTATTTCATTTTATGCACATGTGATATATGATTGATTTTAGTATGATTTATGTATATGGATTATTAACACTATTTTTGTCAGTGGATGCAGGCTTGAGGATGCTTTCTAATCCGACTCACATAAGGAGTAAAGGGGTCATGCACATAAACCAGACATTTGAGGGAGAGGTGTGGCAATGTCCCTATCACATCCTACTAGCACTCCCACTATGACTTGAATTGTAGGTTAATGATTACCTAGTTTGAGAGTTCCACGGTGTCATGAGGGCGGACTGAGACAGTCGCTCCCGAAGAATTCTAAGGGGCGCGCAATAAGGCGGAATCCTTATTCCTTAGAATCCCTTAGTCTCTCACAAGGTCGACTGAATGGAGTGTTGACTCCAAGGGTCGGACAACTTCCAAAACTAGTCAAATGCGAGTGGGACCCTTGGAGCACAGAGGTGCGTCTTTAAGGGCATGTCACGTAATTAAAACTTGAGTCAATAAATCTAGGTGACCTAGAAACCATTAAAATGTTTAGACCTTGTTAGAATAAAATAATTAATTAGTCAGCAAATTATAAACTTAGAATTATTGCAATCTGAAATTGAAATTTTGTTGGGTCTTTGTAAGGATATTTTGCAAATCTTGTAATTGAATTTCGTAATGAGCATTGAAATTCTGGCAACTAAAATTTGTATGGGTCACTGAAAATTTTATATGCAAAGCCTGAGATTGAATTTCGATATAGTCGATACGAAATTTAATTTGTAGCTCTAAATTTAGAATTTCATTAAGGGTGTTGCATATTTAATTGATAATTAAGGTCACTGCAAACTAATTTACCATCCGAAGTCTAGAATTTATATAGTCGCTGTAAATTATTGCAAATTCTGAACTTGAATTTCATCATGACCGCCGCATATTAGTTTGCAATTCTGGGCATTAAAATCTGCAGTGATGTTGTAGTATTAATTTTGCATTTCAAATTGGAATAACATTATGGATTGAATGTCGTTTTTATTTCAGCTCAATCGCATGATCGATTCTGTTGGGCATTATTTTTTGTATCTCTCAAGATCACTAGTAGTCCTTTGCCAGAACTGAGGCGGTTCTTCTGAGTGTACAAAAATTGGGTGGTCAACATAGTTACCAACTCACCCAAGCTCGCCTTATCTACAAGTAAAATCAATTCACCTAGTTCTTAATATTGACAATTCAGAATATCCTTCAAACCTGTTAAGGGGCCTTTAGTTGTTGTTAGAGGTAAAAGAACTGTTTAAATAGAACGCGAGCCCTTAGACTAAAAATTTTAGTAAAACATTAATTGACATCTCTTTTAGTAAATATTGATATCTTGCATATCGGAGGTAATAGACTTTTTATAGCTATCCAATTTCTTTTTACTAGATAATATTATTAGACTTATAATGGTTGCAAAAAAATAATTACATTATGAAGACCTAATAAAACTATGTTTTAATGACTATTAGATCCTTACAACTATAGAAGGTAAACTCATTTCTTAGTTTAATGGAATTCTTAGAATAGAGTGCTCGTATGATTAAATATTTGAGCTAGTGATAAAGCTAATTGGTGTAATGTAAATTCCCAGTTAGATTTCAAGTTAGGATTGGTTATGGAATTAATAAAGGTTATCCATATAATTCTCGTGGCACATTGTCTAGATAGTGAATAAAAAAAAGACAAGTGCATTCTTAAAGAGAAGGTACATTTGTCTAGTTGATGAATATTTTTGTGTTTACTTGTAATAAGGAAGGAACTTGAACTTTGTTAGATGATGAGTATTAAATTATATCCTTAAGAAAAGTAAAATTGTCTAGATGATGAATAAAAACTAATTATATAATTGTATTCTTAAAGAGAAGGTACATTTATCTAGATGAATAATTATTGTTTGCTTGTATTCTTTAAGGGAAGGAAATTTTGTCTAGTATAAAGAGTCAATGAATGAATTTAATTGTATATGATTAAATACCTTACCATTAATTTTAGTCCTGAGTCTAGGTTAGAGTTGATTATGGGAGTAGATACCTCCATGTTCCTCAAAACAGTCGCCAGTCCTGAGATCTTAAATGGTCAAAATCAATCGGATGAATCCTGGACTTGAGCATTGATTATGTGTCTTGAAGGTCCTAACCTTGCAGGGTAGGTTTGACGGGTAGACATATTTTGTTATCTTTATGTGATATGGTTGATCTATGAGTAACAGTGATGCTGTATCTGATTCTTGTTGTGTAGTGATGTATATGAGAATAGAATGTGAAAATATTGATGTATATTATTGTCACATATCACTTGTTCTAACTGTTGTTTCAAAAAAAATTATCTCTATTGTACTCACTTACATTTATGTCTTAACGAAGGGGTCGTTACATATGGTATTAGTGCGGGTTCAACCTTGCGACATTGGATTGTTACGCCTTCCACTATGTTAAAATTAAATAATTAAAGATGTATCACTAATTAATTTTTAAATTGTCCATGCAAGTAATCATGGTTAGAGGACGTAGGGTAAGTAGGAGTCTTGGTGCAGGAGGAAGAGGTGTGCCTCCTCCGATTGTATCCACACCATAGGGATCAAACCCTTAGTGAGATGAGCAGAGTATCGAGCAGAAGCAGGTTGATGTGGGAGATATGGTAGGTATGATGAGATCCTTTTAGAGGATGCCAGAGGCGTTGATCAACCGCTTGGATCAAGATGAGGGTGGAGCATCTGTGGCCAATGAGGGTTCACATCACGCTCTATCTGGTAGTAGTAGTAGTATACACATAGAACTTGAGAAAGTGAAGTTTCCCGAGTTTTGGGGTGCCATGGACGGCTTAGATGTCGAGGCATGGTTGGAGAACATGGCAATGTGATTCACACTTCGTGATTACACCTCCAACATGAAAGTTCGCATGGTGGCATTTCAACTGAAAGGAAGTGCTCTACTTTGGTGGAAGACACTCCTACCTGAATTAAACATGGTCGTTGAAGACGTGTTATGGGAATTGTTCGAGGAAAGATTTCGGGAAAGGTATTTGTCGGATGAATTCATTGAGCATCAACTTAATGAGTTCAATGCCTTACGATAGGGTAGTCAAACAATGTCGGAGTCTGAGGTCAGGTTCATGGAGCTACTAAGGTATGCTCCACATATGAAAATGGAGAATTTAAAGGTCAACAAGTTTGTGTTTGGCCTTAACTTCAACATTTTTGCGACGCTGAGGATCCTAATGCCTCAAACGTTGCACGATGTAGTTCAGAAGGCCCTCATAGCTGAGGAATAGATGGACAGTGGGGGTCAGGGAAGGACTCCTTCTAGACTGACTGGACATATGACATCAGGAGCGCAATAGTATCAGACATCATCCAGACAGACTTCTAGGCATCGAGATACGCCCAAAGGACCTATGTTCTCAACACCGCGACTACAGACTCCTCAGTAGAGGACTCCTTAAAGAGCACCACAGTAGCAGCAGCAGCGTCGTATGCAACATCAACAACAATTTAGGACATTTTAGCAGAACAGACCAGGATCACAGACCGATAGGCCAACAACTTCTACTCCGGGGACCAGGAGCACTAGACCAAAGACTGGATGTTGGACATGTGGAGAGCCACATTACCAGTGAGATTGTCTGATTGAGATGGCCAAAGCAGTAGGATCATCTGGACCCACTACGGTTGGATATTTGGGTAAGGCCCACGGGATACATGCAACGGTGAACAACCACTAGGTCGAGCACCAGTCCATTGTGCTCAAGACGTCAGGTATGATCATCGATAAAACTTTTAGTATTTTGATAGATCCAAGAGCTACAGAGAGCTTTATTTCCAGTGCAGCGCTAAAGAGAATTAAGGTAAAGGCAGTCAAGAAAAATGAGTTCAGATACGTAGAAATGGCATCAGGAGCCAAACATAAAGTTGGAGGAAAGGTTATGGACTGTAGTATTAACTTGGGTGATTTTGTAACAAAGGCCAACCTTTATGTCACGATCTTAGGATATGCCATAGTGATTGGCATGGAATGGTTGTAATTTCATGGTGCAATACTTAACTGCAAGATGAAATGGTTAAGTTTGAAAGATGATTTAGGGTAGAGTAGAGTGATTGTAGGAATAAACCAAGGAGTGTCCTTGAGGTTTATTTCTTCCCTACAACTACAGAAGAGTATGTGCAAGGGATGTAAGCTATATGCAATATTAACGCTAAACAGAAAGGGTGAGGTGGAAGGATTAGAAAACCTTCATGTAGTATTAGAGTTTGCAGATGTATTTCCTGAAGCGTTATCTGTTTTACCACCCAAAAGAGAGTTGGAGTTTACAATAGACTTGAAACCTGGAATTGAATCGATAGCGAGAACGTCATATCATATGTCAACGCTTGAATTGCAGGAGTTGAAAATGCAATTGAAGGAATTGTTGGACTTAGGACTTATACGTCCAAGTGTGTCGCCTTAGGGTGTGCCATTTATTTTTGTGAGAAAGAATGATGGATCGTGGAGGCTTTGTATTGACTATCGTCAATTGAACAAAGCGACGATCAAGAACCAGTATCAATTTCCAAGGATAGACGATTTGTTTGATCAAATGAAAGGATCAACTATGTTTTCAAAGATTGATTTGAGATCGGGATATCATCAATTACGGATTAAGGAGGAAGATATCCATAAGACCACATTTAAGACGAGATTCGGGCACTATGATTTTACAATTTTGTCGTTCAGTTTGACGAACGCCTCAGGGGTATTCATGAGTTTGATGAATGGGGTGTTCCGTGAATACTTAGACAAGTTTGTTCAAGTATTTATTGATGACATATTGATTTATTCTTAGATGAAATAAGAGCATGACGAACACATGAGATTGGTTCTACAATGTCTAAGAGAAAACAAATTATACGGGAAGCTATCAAAATGTTCTTTTTACCAATAAAAGATTCATTACTTGGGACATATCATATCTAGAGAAGGTATCATTGTGGATCCAGTGAAAGTAGAGTCTATTATGGAATGGTCAGCACCAAGGAACGCACACGAGATACGTAGATTTATGGGTTTAGCAGGATATTACTGACGACTCGTCGAAGGTTTTTCGAAGATAGTAAATCCAATCACGAAATTGCAAAAGAAAAACAAGAAATTTGTCTGGACGGAGAAATGTGCGGAAGCATTTAAAAATCTCAAAGAGTTGTTAACAACAACGCCGATACTGAAGGTCCCCAACTTGGACAAAGAATTCTTGGTATGCACTGACGCATCCAAGGAAGGTTTAGGCAGAATTTTGATGCAAGACAGTCGAGTGATCGCTTACATTTCAAGGAAATTGAGAAGGCATGAGGAAAACTATGCAACACACGACTTTGAGTTATTAGAAATTGTATATGCCTTGAGAGTATGGAGACATTATCTGATTAGATGAAAAATTGAATTAAAGACAGATCACTGTGAATTTCAGCATATATTTACACAGAGTGACTTGAACGTGCGTCAGAGTCGTTGGTCAGAATTACTTAGCGAATACGACTTTGAGATTTCGTATATTAAAGGAACGATGAATAGAGTAGCATATGCATTGAGTTGGAGACTAGACATATTCTCAATAATACCTCTTAAGACGAATCTTTGAGAAAATATTCTAGCTCTATATATTGACGATGACTGGTACAAGGAAGTTAAGGATAATATTGGACAAAATACCATTATGATACCGAAGATTGAAGGTTATTCATTGGACAATGACTGATTTTTTATATTTAACGACGGAATTTGCGTACCTCCTAATGACAAATTAAGAAGTTTGATCTTAAGCAAAGCTCATCGGGCAGTATACATGGCTCATCCGGGAGTCACGAAGATGAAGGCAGCCCTTAAGCCTTTATTCTTCTGGAAAGGAATGAAAACGGATATAGTTAGTTATGTGGCGAAATGTCTAGAATGCCAGCAAGTGAAGGCTGAACATAGACATCCAGAAGGATTGTTACAACCACACACTATTCCTTAATCGAAATGAGAGGTCATTTCGATGGATTTTATTGTTGGATTGACACTGACGACAAGGAGACACAATTCGATTTTTGTGGTAGTTAACACTCCAACGAAGAGTGCAGACTTGATTCCAGTGTGTACGATGTATCAGGCACCGAACATAGCTAGAGTACTTGTTAGTGAGATTGTGAGGTTACATGGAGTACCAAGAAAGATCATATTCAATCGAGGATCGATGTTTACAAGACGGTTTTGGACCAGTTTCCAAGAGGCCTTGGGAACTCAGTTGAATTTTAGCACAACATATCACCCAGAGACAGATGGACAAACTGAAAGGACAAATCATATTCTATAGGATATGTTGCATATGTACGTGATGGATCAACAGAAGCATTGGGAAGACTTATTTCCATTAGTAGAGTTTGCATACAACAACAGTTACCAAAGTACAATTAAGATGGCACCGTTTGAGTTTATTTATGGACGGCTGTGTCAGACGCCTATGAGTTGGGACAGACTAGAGGATAGGATTCTGGTAGGACCAGAAGTGATCCAAGAGATGAAAGAATAGATGAAATCGATAAGAAAGAGGATTAAGGAAGCACAAGATCAGCAGAAGAGTTATGTTGATGCACATCGCATTGACCACAGTTATGAAGTTGGTGACAGAGTTTTCTTGCAGGTAAAACCACATAAGAATTGATCAAGTTTGGAAAGGGTGCTAAACTCTCTCCTATTTTTGTGGGATCTTTTGATGTAGTGGAAAGGAAAGGACCCGTGGCTTATCGACTAGCCATGCCTGGTTCTTTGAGGTGTATGCACGATGTATTTCATGTATCTATTTTACGACATTATATTAGTGATCTGTCACATGTTATTGACATGAGTTCTTTGCAAGTGTTGGATGAGGGTGCTCTCATGGCGGAGCCAATCCACATTCTGGACCATCGCACTCGACAACTACATCATCGAATAGTCGATAAGGTCAAGGTCTAGTGGGACAATTATAGTCCACACTCAGCTACATGGGAGGATGCATATGAGATGCGTCAACAATTTCCTTATTTGTTTGATAGATTAGATATGTATATCTATGTCAAATACATTTATTTACTTGCATTTATATATTGTACAAACTTCGGGATGAAGTTTAAAATAAGAGGGGGTCTATGTAACATCCTATACTACTGATCACACTTATATTGACTTATTCTTTGAGGACACTTGCATGCAAGTGATCTGACTATAATACATTATGGTTTCATTTTGATTATGAGTTATATATGATGTTGATGATGTATTGTAATTCATTGTTTCTTTCAGATGTATATGTATTGACATATATTATTGACGAGTTCTCATGAGTGTGCAAGACACATGACAGGTTATGGATGTTGATGGCATCAATGGACTTCCTGGGACTCTGGATTGAGTCGGGGAGTGGATTGTATTTTGATTGAGTATTTTATTTTATGCACATGTGATATATGATTGATTTCAATATGATTTATGTATATGGATTATTAAAATTGTTTTTGTCGATGGATGCAGTTTTGACGATGCTTGCTAATCCGACTCACATAAGGAGTAAAGGGGTCATGCACATAAACTAGACATTTGAGGGAGACGTGTGGCAGTGTCTCTGTCACGGCCTATTAGCACTCCCACCGTGAACTGAACTGTAGGTTAATGTTACCTAGTTCTAGAGGTCCACGATGTCATGAGGGCAGACTGAGACAGTTGCTCTCGAAGAATTCTAAGGGGTGCAAAATAAGGCATAATCCATATTCCTTATAAGACCTTAATATCTCACAAGGTCGACCGAATGGAGTGTTGACTCCAAGGGTTGAACAACTTCCAAAACCAGTCAAAATCTAGTGGCACCCTTGGAGCACAGAGGTGCGTCTTGAAGGGCACGTTGCGTAATTAAAACTTGAGTCAATAAATCTAGGTGGCCTAGAAACCATTGAAATGTTTAGACCTTGTTAGAATAAAATAATTAATTGGTCAACAAATTATAAACTTAGAAGCCTAAAAATATTCTAAGCCTAAGTCTAAGACTAAGTCTAAGTCTAAGTTTAATTGAGGGAATAATTAAAATATTAAATAAATTAAAAGAATTAAGATAAAATCAAATTCTAGGAAAAAGGTGAATAAAATTTAAAGGTTGGATAAAATGCACATGTGTGCATGAAATGGATAAAAAGGATTTTTAAAAAAGAAAGAAATTAAAACTTGAAAAAATAGGTGTACAGGTGTGCACATAGAATAGTATCTTGAGTCAAACTACCACTAAGTCTAACTAAAAGAAAACTCATAATCAAACTCTAACTAAGATCTAGTTAGGAGACACTCATTAAATGAGAATTTGGGGAACAAAGGGACAACTAAGAGAGAAAATAGGAACAGATTGGGGAATGTGAGGAAAATTGGCTTTTTAAATAAAATAAAAAGGGTAATTACTTGTGTCACTGAGTGTGACAAGTGTGTGAGTGAATAATCATAATCAATTTATATAAAAAGTTAATTATTTGTGCATGAGGACATGTGTCATTGGGGATTTTTCTATAAAACAAATGGTGTAGAGGGGAAATGGATGTGACTTGGGATAGTACTGTTATTCTGCCAAAATTTGGTTTGTGTGTGTTTTACTTGTGAGAGTTGGGATTCTAAGCTTGAGAAAGAGTGGAAGCTCTTCCTTGCGAGGAAATCCTTGGAGCTATTGTTTTCTGGTTTCTTGTGTGTGGCCCCTTTGCGGATCGGGGGGATAAGGGGGAAAAAGAGTACCCTTAGTGTTGGCTGGGAGGTATAGGTGAAGTCTCTATGATTAGCAAGTGGAAGTAAAGAAGGAGCGCAAGTCGTTGAAGAACATCCTCAATTCTCCATTTTCATCGGTTCCAATATTTTATTTCTGAAATTTTTGAAAATGTAATAAGAGTAGATTTTGTATATTAGAGTTTTTAAAAATTAATGCAAAATCGTGTTGTATTTATGGAATCAAAATTGGCATAGTTCGATGTCATTTTATTTTACAACCCAGAATTTCAGAAGGTAAATGTTCGTTGCCATTTTTTTATACAAAAGCAGAATTCATAAATTCATATGATGGTTGCTAAATTAATTTACAACCCGGAATTTTGAAATTAATTTGATCACTGCCATTTTAAATTACATGACCAAAATGCTTAATTTCTTGATGATCGCTGCCAATTTAATTTGTATATCTGGATTTAGGAATTCGTTGGTCATTGTAAAATTTATTTTGTTGATCTTGAAATTAACATATCATTATGATCGCTGCATATTTAATCAACAATTTCTAGAAATTAAAATGTGTATGATCGTTGTAACTAATTGCATATCCCGAAGTTTAGATTTTCATTGGGTCACTGAAACTTTTATTTTGCAATTCCTAAACTTGATTTCCATCATGGTCACAGCGATTATTATTTTATTTTTTTGGAAACAAAAATCGTTTGGTTGTTGTCAAGTTTTATTGCAATTCGAAAATAGAATTTTGTTAGATCTTTGGAAAACTTATTTGCAACCTGAAATTTGAATTTTGTATGGTCTTTATAAAATCATTTACTAATTCGAAATTAGAATTTGTAGGGTCTTTTTAAAATTTTATTTTCCAATCCGTAATGCAGAATTCATAAGAATCATTGCCAAAATAATTTACTAATCTTGAATGCGAAATTTATTTTGTTCATTGCGAATTATTTTGCAATTCTGAAAACTAAAATTGTGGGTTCGTTGTCAAGTAAATTGAAATTTCGAAAAGATAGAGAATCGTTGGTTCTTATAAAATTATTTTGCCAATACAAAAATTAGAATTTTGTATGGCCTTGGTAAATTTATTTGTTATTCCAAAAGTAGAACTTGTTTGATCGTTGTCAAGTAATTTACAGTTTGAAATTTAAATTCATTAGTGTTGTTGTAGATTAAATTCGCAAATTCCTGAGTTGGGAATTCTTTGTGTAGTTGTGAATTAATTTGCAGCTTTGGAACCCCCAGACAGGGTGTCAGCAGGGCCCACGCGTTGATGGGAGACGATGACGACTTCCACCTCTCCATAGACCACGTGACCAGCGCATGTCGCCCTCCCCTCCATTTAATTCCCCCTGATGCTACTATGTCACCTTCATTATTGTGACTTCATCACCTTCATTACTGCGAGTGCATCCCCTCTGGTGCTTTTGTCCAAGTGATGGAGGATTGTTGCAGACCGTCACCTCACTGCACGTGGGAACTCCTCTTCCAGCTCTCCTTTTATGGTTTTCCCCTTGGCGACCTTCGCACCATTCTGTCTCTCTTGTTCTCTGTGTTTGTTCTCTGCCACCCTACTTGTTGTTCAGTCTCGCCTTCCCTTTCTCATCTACGCCTCACTTTCATCCACAGTTTGTCATGCGTAGGCTCCGCGAGAAGCCTAAGAGAGGACATCTATAGTCCCAAAACAAGGTGGCCATTGTCTGTCGACATCTGCCTATCCCCGCTCCATCGCCCAACTTCTCATCCCCTTCATTCGTCCATTCCTCCCAAAACCAGAGTGGTCCCCCACCTTTGTCCTCGTCGTGGGCATGTCGTGTGTAGTGGTTGGACCTCCAAGGAAATTCTCTGGGTTATGCTCTGGGCCCAATCCTGGATATGGCCTCGTCTTCTCAGCATGCCTTGGTCATCCTAGCGAGCCCATCTCCCTCTGCCCCCTCACCACCTTCAGATCCCATACCATCCCAAGAGGAGCTCCCTACAGAAGTGGAGGAGCTGCATGCTCATTTGGAAGCACCACATGCAGACCCTAAGCAACTGCATGCTCAATTGGAAGCGCCTCATGTGGACCCCGAGCAACTGCACGTTCAATTGGAAGCGCCCCATGTCGACAAGCCTCCAAGCTCAGAGTGTGCTTCTTGTGTTGGAATCAAAGGAGTGGTGGCGATAGTACAAGATTTGGTCTTTGCGGTTAGACAGGACATGGAGGACCTTCGCTTTTGGATGGAGCAATTGGACGGGCGAGCAGAGAAAATTGAATCTCTGATGGGTACATTGTTCCTCTCATTGCATACTCCAAGACAGGCAACAAATTCCCCAGCTACTTCAGAGCCGATTCTTGCCCCAACAACCCTGACGGCTACCGCGACAAAGACGAACACACGTCCTTAAGGCGTGCCAGATTTACAGGTGTCATCGTGCATGTTTTACTCTTTTAAATGTTCCAGTCTTTTGGAAGCTCAACATAGTCAATTTTTGTATTACTCTACATAGTTTCTTTTTTTGTCATATAGTTTTAATGGAGGATCTGGTCGAATCAGTTTCCCCATGGGGCGATTCACAAAATTGTGTTTATTTTAAATACTGAACTCAGAGATTGAACTAGGCTGAATTGGTTTCCTCTTCAAGCAATTCAACTCAAGAAAATCCCTGCTATCACTGTTGATACTGTAATTCTGCTCCATGAAAGGTAATATATAGAATTCTTACTTTAAAAAAAAATTGCAGCTTTGGAAAATTAAATTTTTTTGGTCATTGTCTAATTTATTTGTGAATCCATAAATTAAAATGGCATATGGTCATTTTAAAAACAATTCTGAATTTAGAATTTTTGTGTGGCCTTAAAAAAAAATTATTACAATCTGAAATTGGAATTTCATTGGGTCTTTGTAAGGATATCTTGCAAAACCTGTAATTCAATTTCATAAAGAACATTGTATAACTAGTTGAAATTCTGGCAACTAAAATTTGTATGGGTCGCTGCAAAATTTGTATGCAAAGCCTGAGCTTGAATTTCAATATAGTCGATGCGAAATTTAATTTGTAACTCTGAATTTAGAATTTCATTAAGGGGGCTGCAAATTTAATTGATAATTAAGGTTGTTGCTAACTAATTTACCATCCAAAGTCTAGAATTTTTATAGTCGTTGTAAATTATTGCAAATTTTGAACTTGAATTTTGTCATGACCATCGCATATTAGTTTGCAATTATGGGCATTAAAATCTACAGTGATGTTGTAGTATTAATTTTCCATGTCAAATTGGAATAACATTACACTCTTCCTTACACTCGGTGGACATCTGTATAATGAGTAATTAAAATGTTGTGTGATATCTAATCCTTGTGTGAAACCTGTTAAGGAGCCTTTAGTTGTTGTTAGAGGTAAAAGAATTGTTTAAATAGAACGTGAGCGCTTAGACTAAAAATTTATATAGAAAATTTTAGTAAAGCATTAATTGACATCTCTTTTAGTAAATATTGATATCCTGCATACCAGAGGTAATCGACTTTTTATAGCTATCCAATATATTTTTACTAGATAATATTATTAGACTTATAATGGTTGCACAAAAATAATTCCATTATGAAGACCCATTAAAACTATGTTTTAATGACTATTAAATCCTTACAACTATAGGAGATATACTCATTTCTTAGTTCAATGGAATCCTTAGAATATATTGTTCTTATGATTAAAGATTTGAGCTAGTGATAAAGCTAATTGGTGTAATGTAAATTCTCAGTTAGATTGTAAGTTATGATTTTGGTTATGGAATTACTAAAAGTTATCTATATAATTTTTTGGTACATTTTCTATATAGTGAATAAAAAAAGACAATTGTATTCTTAAAGAGAAGGTACATTTTTTTAGTAGGTGAATATTTATTTGTTTACTTGTAATTTTTAAAGGAAGGAACTTTGTTAGATGATGAGTATTAAATTATATGTGGTATTCTTAAAAAAAGTAAAATTGTTTAGATGATGAATAAAAATTAATTATATAATTGTATTCTTAAAGAGAAGGTACATTTATTTAGATGAATAATTATTGTTTCTAAGGGAAGGAAATTATGTCTAGTATAAAGGGTCAATGAATGAATTTAATTGTGTATGATTATATCTTACTGTTAATTTTAGTCATGAGTCTAGGTTAGAGTTGATTATAGGAGTAGATGCATCAATGTTCCTCAGAACAGTCGTCAGTCCTAAGACTTTAAATGGTCAAAAACAATCGGATGAATCCTGGACTTGAGCGTTGATTATGTGTCTTGGAGGTCCTAACCTTGCAGGGTAGGTTTGACGGGTAGACATCTTTTGTTATCTTTATGTGATATGGTTGATCTATGAGTAAGAGTGATATTGTATAGGATTCTTGTTGTGTAGTGATGTAGATGAGACTAGAATGTGAAAATATTGATGTATGTTATTATCACATATCACTTGTTCTAACTGTTGTTTCAAAAAAAAATTACCTCAATTGTACTCACTTACATTTATGTCTTAACGAAGAGGTCGTTACATTTATGTCTCAACGAAATCATAATGTACTATAGCCAGATCACTTGCACGCAAGTGTCCTCAAACAATAAGTCAATATAAGTGTGATCAATAGTACGGGATGTTACAAAATCTCTCAACCACACACACACAAATAGGATCTGATAGTTTGAGAAGATCTTCCCAAAACCAAGTAGATCTAACAAACCCAAACCAATCTCTAAAGTAAACATCAATTCTAACACCCTCCCTTAATGTTTACATCACAAATAACAATATTGAATCACATAAAAATATTTTTGAACTTCGATCTTTGTATGTTCTGTCTTCATCAACATTTCTACCCACTCTGAAATCTCATAGACTACGCTCTTTCTCAACCATCAACTTCGAGCTACCACTTGATCCATTTAAGATACAATTGCTTATGACCATCAATGACATATTTGTAGGACGAACGATTCTTGACATACCCCAAAGAATAGTCAAGACATTGAATCATTCTATTGACATACTTTCATTTATCAAAGTACATGGTTTGTCATTGTATTCGCTAGTTATCTAAGAGAGCAGTCTAGATATTGAATGTATCTATTAGTCAATCATACAACTTGACTTTTTTTTTCACATACACAAACACACAAAGATAAGTTGTAACCATTGTTCTTAGAACATTGAAGTAAAACAAAAAACACCAGCTTATAACAGATTGTAGTCATAATCAAACTAGTGATACATCAAGAACCACCAGTTTAAATTATGTTATTTTATTCTATGAACAGTCTTTCATTATTTATTTTACTAAAAAAATAAATAATACTACTCGCTCTACTCTGAAAATACAAATCCACTTACACACAACAATACAACAAAGACTGTTGTCACATGCTCATAGACAAACACGCAGTGCTGTCCTTTATGTGATAATCTCACCAAGAAATTTTTTGACATGACTAATATGCTGAAGAACAAATTGACAAAATAATCAAATCTCCAAAAATGTGAACTTTCTCTTAATCGCCCAAAACTCATAATTCTTCACATCTGTAAGAAGGGTTTGCACTTTAACTCCAAAGTTGATCCAACAATCTATATTAGAAATTAGTAAAATCACCATCACTAATTTATTTTAATATTAATAAAGCAGCTCCCTGATGTGAATGGAACTCTGAATGTACTAATATCTTGTCAAAGAAATCCCACTCTGAAGCAAGTGTTTGTCACATCGTCATCCTCTGCGTTTAAAAATAGAAATGATTATGATACATCTGTACCACTCGATGAGTCCAGCTGTAGTTCTGATCGCTCTCGCAACGACAAGCTGCGAGAGTCCTTTGCATCAGACGACGCCTACTCTTCTTCTTCTCAGACTACAAGCAACAAATTGGTTCCAGTGTGCCAAACAACTAAGCTGCCTCGACATCCTTTAAAGTATCTGTTAGCGTTGGTTGCCTTCTTTCGTATCCATTCGAACCCCTTGCAGCAAATGCACGCATGCTCTGACCCAACGAACATGGAGTGCAATCAAAAATGCCAGTAGATCTCAATTAAGCACAAAGAAAACTATAAAGCATTTCAACACTCCTACGCTAATCTAATCCTAATCCTACTTATTTAAAGAGAATCAGCTGTCACATCTTCCTAGCCGCCCCGTGAGGGAGTTAAGCTAGAACCTGCTGATACCAAGGCATTCTTCTATGGAGGCTTCAAAACAGGGAAGAGTGCCTAGACACCCTATGAAGGCTTCAAAACCTCTCCTCTTTAAGCCTCAAATTGGCTCTTGAGCCAGATACTCCTCGAATAATCAACGTTGACTCTCCACTATCGCTTCTAGCAGCAGTGTTATTCTACAAGCTTTAATTACCAAATCTCAAGTGATTGGTAGATTAAATGAGATGAAGAAATAATGCAAACTGAAAATAAGCAATCACATTCAAATCCTTAGACCAAGGTTTTTTCATTGGGGACCTTTATCCCACATTGCAGACACATTAAGTTCATTGAACGGAAGATGCAGAAGATAGTTCAAAGAAATAGATATATTTTAAGTACCAAGAAGATAACAGTTCTAGGTACTCAAAGAACACACAGGAATATCAAACTTGCTAATGAGGATGGAAGTCATCAGCATTTATTGATACGAATGCAAACACACTGGGTATTCAAAAATAAATCCAACAGTTCAGATGATGAACATGAGGTAACCTTGGTTTCAAAAGCATGAAAATCCTCTATACTGAATGGCATAGTAGTATATATTAAACCCCATTAATAAAGTATTAAAGGAAACAATCATACTCTTAGTCTTGGCATAACCCAAAATAAGATGCAGAAAAATGTCAAGTATTGAAGACTGAATCACTGCCTGGAATTATGTTCAAAGATAATTAGTAAGACAATACTGAGAACAAGTTTACAACATCAATCTCCTTAACTGAATTAAGGTATTTCTCATATGTTCACAGACAAGTAAATAGTAATACCAAAGAAAAATACATAAACTGGAAAGGACAAATTCTGCAAATGAGGTGGAGAATCCTTTTTTTAAGTTCCTTGATCTTCAACAAATACAATGACCCGTTGGACTACAGAGAAGCTCAGCCTTCAAGCTGCAAAAAAATTCCAACCTTTTGAAAGTCATCGTTGCCTTTTATTTTTGAATGCTGAGTTCATGCCCCTTTTTGTGCAACTGAATCCTAATTTTAGAATGGAGGATAAGGCGTCTTGAGAGAATTAGACACCTCAAGCACTAGGTGACCCGTCTTACCATAAAAATGGGAGACTTTATTGCTAGTCCATCCTCCACTAATTCTTGTATTATAACAATCCGCTAATTGTCCTGTCTTACTCATAAAGAGAAGACGCTTATAAATTTATCTTTACGCCTTCAGCCAAATGCCATTTGTTACTTCTCTTAAACCATACTCACATCTAACTAGATTTGCTAATAATGATAGAAATTGAGATAAGCAACTAGCAAGTGGAGTATCCTTTAATCTATTAAAGGCTTGCAAAGTTGACACAACTAAAGGAACTTGAAAAGACAATTCACCTCTTTTTGTGAAATATAATGTAATCAACCAAAAAGTAGCCCTCAATAATTACCACAACATTTCAAGAAAGGACTAGGTAGTTGCTACATCAAACTTCTTCACACAATTCTATAATAGATTTGCTATGTACTACACTTTTTAATAGCTTATGAAATACCTAATAGGACTCATTCTCCAAACCAAGTAAAAGAGGATTTGTGATCAGGGTCATTCAAAATACCTCTTGAATCTTCAAACGCAGATCTTAGTGACTATTCTTCTTCATAATAGCGAAAGATTGAAGCATGTCTGGACATGCCATGCTGATAGTTGTTTTCCATTGTTAAATAGCCAACTATCCCACAACTTGTGGTATCCCCTCTCTCTTGTCTGTAAGGACAGTTCTTTTGTTCTCTGACCAATATTATAACCATTGAGACCATCTGTTGCATTATTACTAGCAAGACTATGAACCATGTCCATTAACACCCATAATTCTAAACTGTGAGTTTTGTCAATCAAAATTTCAGGTCTCCAGGTGTGCCTGATCTACTACTGGGAAAAAAATGTTTGTGACATAATATCCAAATGATCCATAATAAGAACGCTCTGTAGCTTGCACAGCAGCTTGAAAATCTGTATAGTGAACTACAAACTCTGCTCCAGTTAGTGAAACACCACTCTCGTTATTAATATTACTACCCCCAAAAGGCTCGACATTGAGACAACGCAACATTTGTTATGTAAGGAAGCAACAGAGCCTTCAGTAATTCAAAGGAAGCTATTTTTATTCCATGAGATACAGTAAAGAGTCCCTGCATAGTAAGAAACTTCAATATTTCCTTTTGAAGTGGAAACTTTGCAGCGAGATGAAGAACAACATTCCTTGAAAGATTATACAAAGAATATGCTATCTACGATCTGAGAACATCATCTAAATCGTTGGCTTCCTCTACCAAACTCTCACTGTCCTCACCCACAAACTCGATACCCACTCTTCACACTTTCCTCAGTGAGGGATTTATGAAGCTAAGGACTCTTTATTTAACTGAAGAAGGCTTCCTTATAAAGAAATCTAGGCAATTTCTGGCCAAATAATAAGCACCTCTACTTTTGTGACAAATTTAGTAACCATCCGAATTAAGTAGCAGCATTTGAAAAGTGACCCAATTCCACCGATCCAAATTGCAAATTCTCACTGAGTAAATGATTGTAAGGTCTAATAAACATTGACTTGTTTGAATATAAAGTGAATACCAGAAAGCCTAAAATTCCACCAACAATAATTTTCCCATCATACACCCTTGTTACACTTCATTTGTGCAAAGAACCAAAATTGGGTCTGCTGCAGATAACCTGTAGAGAACATTATATTGCGAAGAAAAGAAGAATTGTTCCAGTCAAAACAAGAACTCTTAATTCCCAATAGAGAGTGGTATCATTCCCAAGTTCATCACAAGCACTTTTATTATTACTTTTGGACTATATCTCCTCGCAAGTTCTTTGGCCCCCATTGTAAACCCTGCCAGACAGATGGTAGATGCCCTGCGAACTGCTTTACCACTTGCAATTTTCCCCTTAGAAATGTCTTCTAATACAATCTGCTCTTTTGTATCAGGTGAGACGAATGCCAGTGGCTCGAAATGCTTGGAATTGGAACAATTAACCCTGGAAGCTTCCACAAATTCATGGGCAACACCACATAAAGATGAGAAAGATCCACAGATCGTTGACTTAGTCAATCTGCTTCTGGACCATAAAATGTAATAAGGATCATTGCCCCATTCTTGCAGTGAATTTCCAATTAAAACCACAATAGCGGCCAGGCATGCATCTACTAATTTCATCATCTGTTCACTATATACCATACCAGGTTTCAAACTCTTCCTTCAGAAGACAAGTGAAGAGAATTCAGATTTTTTTAGTTGGCCATGGCTATCCCTACTAGATCTCGTATAAGATAAAGGAGGTTTGACTATACTATATAAGAGAACAGAAAAATGCTATATAAGAGAATAGAAAAATGCATTGCCTCAATGAAGCTATCTTACCTAAATATAGTGTAGGGCCTTGAAAGGGTGAAAAACATTCATGGAGATTATTGTGATTTCATATTTATGCTATTCGAAAGCATACAAGATATGATAGGTGTATTTTCATAGACTTTGCTATATATGTTTTTGTATAGACTTTTGATTCTATATATGAAGAGATGCCTATCCTAAAACAACTCATAAGATTTCGGTAACTAAGGTACTCCATATGGCAAAGAAAGTGTATGTGTTTCAATTTTGAATGGACTTACCCCATAATATGTCACTCATCATCTTTGATATAATCTAAGGCAAGTTTTGTATGCTTTTGATAACCAAAGATAGCCTAAAGAGGGGAGAGTTGTTTGGTGTTGTTTCCTCTTTTTTCTTTATAGTTTCGTTGTCTTGCAAAATAAATAATCATTATGCCAAGGAAGTCTTTATGTGTAGCATCTCTAGCTCCAAGTTAGGCTATGTCATTCAACAATTCCACCTCTGATACCATTTAATTTATAACACACTGTAACACCCTTGTTTCTCCCTGTTTGTAAATATAATTATATGGGCCAAGAGACTATAGCAAACTCAATATGTGTGAATGTTTGATTTAATGGACTTTTGTATAAAAAGTCAATGAATGTAAATTATGTTATTTACTAGAAAATGGATAAGTGTTGCATCACTGCTGGAAAGGGGGTGTGCTAAGAGAGACCACGAGTGTTATGAAAGAGACGATGAAGGTGATCCAGGAGGATATCAGTGGCCACCCACCTTTTCCAATTGGCTCAAAACAGTTTTCTGACAATTTTGGCAATTTACTATTTTTAGCAGGTTTTAACTTCTGGGGCCATTTTGAGGGCCTAAATGAAGGTTTTTCGGGATCAACCCAACTTAATGATAGTTGAAGGCATGATTGAGGCCCCAAAATGAATCTCCTTGATGATACCTTTCCAACGGGCTATCATACGCCTAAAACGGAGATCGTATGCAAAAGTTACGACCCCAGGTAGTTGATGCACCAACTTACCCAAACGGGGCCCACGTGACTTTTGGCGCTTCATCTCCTAGGGTTAGGTTTTTGGATGTCGAGGGCTTTTGGAATTCTTGTTTATTGTAAAAAATCCTTCAGAGCCTCATTGTAATCATCTTCTTGCAAATGCGAGTAGCCGTCACATCCCTTCTCAGAGATAAGCTACCACCATTCTAGCGAGTCTTTCACTCTGTATTTTTACAATCTCTGTACATCTCTTTCATTAATAGAAATCGTGTATTACTGTATATCTGTGTTTATGGTTTCATCTTTGATATATTTTTGTTATATTATTGGATATCCGCGATATTTCTGTCCATTTCTTTATTATATCTTCGCTCTCATTTCGTGCCGAAAATAATCCAGATCAGTGGTATCAGAGCAGGTTATTCTTGATCGTTTTTTCAGTGCATGTCCCCGACGAGGTCCGAGTATAGCAAGTTGGGTCTCGAGCTTGTCTCTCTTGAAGACAATCGCTCTCGCACACCCAAGAAACCCTCAATGGCGGAAGAAAAGAATAACGACGGAGCAGACGATTCTATCAGTGTGTTGCTTGAGCAAGCTCTCACGCGACAGAGGGACGAAATGATGGAGAATTTTTCCCACATCCTTCAATGGTTTTCGATAGCAACAAGCGCATCTTCATCAAGCAGCCACTTTGGAAGCACCTCGTCTTTCAAGGTACAAGTTAATTTTGATATCCCTGTATTTGAAGGACAGATAGATGCAGAAGCCCTAGAAAAATGGTTAACTCTACTAGAAGTTTATTTCTCTGTTCACAATTTTTTTGACAAAGAAAAGATCACCTTTGCACTCCTTAAAGCTCTCCCTCATGTCAAACATTAGTGGGAAACTTACTAGGAGAAAAGTTCCACAGAGGAGTCTGGAATATATGGGGTCGAGCCCACTTGGGATTTTTTTGTGGATGCGGTAAATGAACAGTGTTATCCTGTTGGCAACTATGAGGACCAGTACATGAGATGGACCACATTGCGGCAAGAGAGGGGCCAAGCAGTTTCGGAGTTCACCAATACCTTCCATACCTTGCGCACCAAGCTGGGTATCAAAGACTCCGAACGACATTTGGTTCTGAAATACTGTAGGGCTCTACACAGATACATCCAAATTGAAATGGATTTTCTAGATATCTCATCACTCGGTGTTGCTTATCGATATGTTGTTAAAATTGAGCAGAAATTTAAGCACCAGAACAAACGGGAGTTCGGGTCTACAAATCCACAACAACCAAAGTATGAAAAAAACAGCCCTAACAAAGAGTCTCCTGAAAACCAGTCCAAGCCACAAGAAAAGAAGGGTCACGTGAAGACAAAGAAGGACACCGGAAAATGGTGTGATTTCCGCAAAAGCCCCTGGCACAACACTGATGAATGTCGCTCAAAACAATCATTGGTGGTCGAGATCAAAGACGAGGATCTGAACCCTAATTCAGAATCTGATTCTAAAAATACTGGTAAAGGACAGATCATTGACACAGACCCCACTGCTATTGTCGCGATCGCAGCAATTCAACCAGAAGAACCAACAGATCCTGAAGAGGGGGAGCGCCTTTTTCATTCACAGATGTGGTTGAAGGGGACCCCGCTGCATTTTATTGTTGATAGCGGAAGCCAGAAGAACCTTATCTCAATAGAGGTCATCAAACAATTGGGATTGTCGACAACACCACACCCGCAACCATACAACATCGGGTGGCTTCGCCAAGGACGAGATCTTTGTTCAGCCAATAGTGTCAATTTTCATACGGCATCTAGCCCTTCAAGGATGAGGTATTATGTGATGTTGCCCCACTGGATTTATGTGATGTTCTCTTCGGCCAACCATATATGTGGAAGCACCATAATGTTTATGAGTCTCGACCCCGCAGTGTCATTGTTTCTTTGGGGGGTCATATCTACAGAATACCAGAGGTAGTTTCGACTACTGTTCCACCTAAAAAGTGTCGCAAGGTAGTATCTCATACTGCAAAATTTAGCTTCTTCACAATCTGTTCAGAAGGAGAATAGAAGGACACTACAACCACTACAGTCTCGCCCCAAGCACCTTCTATCCAACAGAAGCAGGCCGACAAGGCTACAGCAAAATGAAAAGATTCCTTCTGCACACCATCCTCTCATGTATCTCGACTTGTTGAACAGCCTCAACCTCAATAGGTTTGTGACAGACTTCCACAAATGAAGCAGCGCGACGTCTCCAACAAGACAAGCAGCTCACCAAAAAGCAGATTCAACAAACGCTTTTCCCTCTCCCCCGGGAACTCAATGCAATGGAGACCATTGCTTCCTAAGGAGGGAATATTGATCCAGGTGGATATCGGTGGCCACCCACCTTTGCCAACTAGCTCAAAAGAGTTTTCTGACAATTTTGGCAATTTACTATTTTTAGCAGGTTTTAACTTTCGGGGCCATTTTGAGGGCCTAAATGAAGGTTTTTCGAGATCAACCCAACTCAATTATATTTAAAGTCATAATTGAGGCCCCAAAATGAATCTCCTCGACGATACCTTTCCAACATGCTATCATATGCCTAAAACAGAGATCGTATGCAAAAGTTACGACCCTGGGAAGTTGATGCACCAACTTACCCAAACGGGGCCCACATGACTTTTGGCGCTTCATCTCCTAGGGTTAGGTTTTTGGATGTCAAGGGTTTTGGGCATTCCTGTTTATTGTAAAAAGGCCTTCAAAGCCTCATTGAATCATCTTCTTGTGAATGCGAGTAGCCGTCACATCTCTTCTCAGAGATAAGTTGCCACCATTCTAGCGAGTCTTTCACTCTGTATTTTTACAGTCTCTATACATCTCTTTCATTAATAGAAATCGTGTATTACTGTATATCTGTGTTTATGGTTGCATATCTGATATATTTATGTTATATTATTGGATATCCACGATATTTATGTGCATTTCTTTATTATATCTTCTCTCTCATTTCGTGCCAAAAACAATCTGGATCAGAAGGGGACCAGGAATGGTTGCGTTAACCTCCACCAAAACAGTACCTTACTGGATTTAATTGCTCAGGACCAGAACAGACCTCTGACCCAGAAATGAATTACAGTAGGTGGGAAGACCTCCTCAAGAGTTAATGAGGGGATGGCCGAGAGCACCCATCTGGAAAGCTTTTAGACCTGACCATGGACTGGGAATTCGAGCCACACACAATCTTGTTGAGGAAGGCAAGAAAGGAAGGTGTGGTGGGCAGAGGAAGACCTGCGAAGAGTGCAGAGAGGAGAGAATAAGCTCTTGGGTTCAAGGAAGAACTAAGGGATGAGCGTGTTTTGGCCGCAGGAAATGGCTAGCAAGGTCATGAAACAAGTTGATAAATGAGGTTGGTCCTCCTTTCTTGGTATTGTGTAAACCGTTGCCAAGATCCTATGGGAGGAGGAGAGTAACCTTCATCCCTGCTATCGCTAAACCAGAAGAAAAGATTCTATCGCAAAGCATCGTGGTCTAGCTCGGGGGTGGCTAGTGGTAAATCCGTTAGGAGTGACTGAGCCTATGGTTGGGTGGAAACGGTTCAATAGTCGCTTCATTTTATCTGGTTTTGATAAGTGTTTTCATACTCTATGCATTGAATTGGGAATAATGGATGCATGCATGTATTTATATATCTATAAATGGTTTCTATATTGAAATGGTTAAGTTATGTGTATGCATTTGTTTCCTTGAGAATCTTATGCTTCTGCTTGATTTTCCATATGCTCCAGTTTAACCCTTGAAGGTGTTTCCCAGGGAATTACCTCACAGTTCTAGAGTCGGAGCAAGCCTCTTGACACTTCTACCGTCTCGGTAATTCCACGAGATTTCCCCACCTTGCTTCAGAACTTAAAGTTTTGCGAACTAGGAAGGCACTTCCTTCAAACTAGTAGTTTAAGAGACCTTAGGCTCGCGCCCATGACCTTAACCAAATCTTGGCTAAGAGAAGAGATTATAGCCTGAGATTAATCAGATGATCCATACGAACAGGGTCTAGGAACCCTACTCTAATCCCGATAGGAGCTATCTCTTGATGGTTTCAGAGCTTCAGGAGCTCAAAGCCCTGTGATGTCAAACTTCACGACTTTCAAATTTACCCGAATGTCGGAGTCGGGAAAGGTTGTGAGTCGTTGATCTAGGGAGTCCATTGGGGCCCCTTCTCGACCGTCCGATTGTCTAGTGGAAGGTTTCACACACAGTACTTCGGCGGAGTCCTGCCTCGAGAAAATAGAGTGGTAGTGTAGCCAAAACCTCCGAAGGCTGGAGCCACAAGGTGACCAGGACCGTTGATCGGAGGAACCTTTGGGTTCCTTCTTAACCCTCAAATCTGGGCTATGGTCAACCCGACGCTGACCAATATCGGGAGAAAAGAGGTGACGATGTCGCCAAACCCCGAACATTGAACTCCCGAAGTAACAAGAATCGTAGATCCATGGATCTACGTGGTCAGATCTCGACCGTGAGGTCTGAGGGATGTTGGAATGCTACCAGTCTGGGGTGACGTGGCATAGTGACATCACCCAGGAACACATGGACCTCAGTTTGAAGTGCCATGTGTTACCCAGATTCGTATGTATCACATACCCTATAGACCCTTTGGAATGTGACACATGTCATCCCGGATGAGGGTACGTGTCGCCCCTGACCCTTCTACATGTCAGCCCTTGGTACGTGCCCACCTAGCCAAAGTGATTGTGAAGTGACCGAAACTCCGGGAGTCCATCCTAGCCGTTGACGCCGGGAGACACTCGGCATCAGATCCTATACTCCGGAGGAGAGTCACTACGATGGAATTGAAGCTTGGTGCTTCAAAATCCTCGAAGTTCGGAGTAACGGAGAGAATCTCAATCATCCTTCATTTGGGGACGCGTGGAGGGCGATTCGTTACTTCGGAGGATAGCCACTTTGGAGAAAAGTGGAACAAGAACTCATGAAGGCCCGGAGGTCGGGGTTCACCTGAGTCGTCGATCTTAGAAGACATGTGTCGGGAGATCTGACACTCTGGAAGGATTGCCCTTTGAAGGTTAGCATTCGTGAGTGCTTTGGAATTCATCGAAGCACAAAGTACCGAAGTAAGCGTGGTTTGTTGATCTTGAAAGAAAATAGGGACCATTGATTCCCGTAAGCATACCTGAAATCCATCATTTCAGCAGTTCGGAAGATTTATGGTGTCATAGGTTGAAAATGTTCGGAGCTCAAAGCTTCGAAGCACCGACGCGGGCGCCTGTTGTCTTGGCATCTGGTCATAGCCACAATCGTATGTGATTGTAGCCGGAGGGAAGAGGCTAGGCTAGGAATTGAATTCAGAAGGCCGAATGTCGAATTCCCACTTAGTAGAGGACCAAGTCGAGTCGTTGGATTTGTTGGTGGATGGATTTCTACCATAGAATTAGGGACGTTGGAAGTTCCAGGATATCGAAGAACTCGGGGAGAAGCATATTGAGTCGAACCCACGTGGAATCCCCGTGGCCTCGACCATTGAACACCCGAGGAACTTGGGAGAGGTATATCTTCCAGCTCAGAACTTGGTTTTGAGCATGGAGACCATGGTTGAAAAGCTCTGGATGAGCAGAATGGGATAGAGACCCTGAATGGAGGATTTGATTTCTTAAGAAGAACGAAATTTTGACGCCCAACCCTAGGTGTGTTACAAATTGGTATCAGAGCATGGTTACAACACTTGGTCTGCTTGGGTTCATGAATGAGTTACTTAAAAACTATATTCAAAGGACTTTTAAGGGTGACACCCTATCTTAACTCTTTCCTAAAGAGTCTGGTTAAACTTTCTACTGTGTGTGTATTTAAGAAATTTCAACTGTGTGTTGTTCATAAACTAATAAACTATTTGCTAGAAGTCAATGTTTTTTCAGCACTCAAGCAGTCAGTAAATCGTGGGAAAACTACAAGTATAAAGGATGGTGACGCACCATGAAGTGGGGGAGGGATCCCACAATAGAGATGAAGAATATGACGAAAGGAGGGCGGTGGAAACCCCTCCGGATCTGGATGAAACTATAAGGAGCCTTATGGCTTAATTACAGAGTTGCAAGGTCGACAACGAGAGATTGATAAAAGAGCAAGAAAAACAAACAGAAATTAATGCAGTCTTGTTGCAGATCTCATCCGACATATAGAGACAGTTGCAGCATGGACCCTCAACTAGTCATGTGGACCGACAACATACGAAGAGAAATCAAAGTCCACCTGAGATACGAAAACGTGGTCCCATAAGTGGCCACACTAAGAGAAGTACCTCGAGGAAGGCCTATCCTGGAGGTAGGGGACACCCATCAAAAGAGTCCTTTGGAGAGGAAACGGGCAACTCCGAGGGATATTATAGTAGCAAAAATAACTCCCAATCTCAAAAGAAAGGAAAGAAGTGAAATCATTCTAAAAGTCGTGATCCTGAAGAGTTCAAGAAATCCATACCACCCTCTTTCGATGGAGATATTAAGAAAGGGGAAGAGGCAGAAGCTTGGCTACTTAGATTAAAGAAGTACTTCAGAGTCCATGACTACTATGAAAACTTGAAGGCTCGAATAGCCATCTTCAATCTAAATGGAAAAGCTTCCATTTGGTGGGAAGACCTTAAGAATGTGAAAGGAATCCATGAAGAGGACTTATCATGGAAACAGTTTGAGAAACACTTAAAGAAGAAGTATATGTCAGAGAAATACTTTGATGGGAAGACTAAGGAGTTCTATGAACTCAAGCTCGGACAGCTCATCATAGAGGAATATGTCAATAAATTCCTTGAGTTGTTGAGGTATGTACCCTACATAAAAGATGAAAAGGTAAAAGTGCAACGATTTATCAATGGGTTACCTCAGACCTACCGGAACAGGATTGACTTTGACGAGCCAAAGACCTTAGAAGACACTATCTGGAAGGCAATGTATTGTTATGAACAATTTAGGAGTTAGACAGAACCTCGCGAGGACTAGAAGAAGAAGAGTAGTTCGGGATTCAAGAAGAAGGGGTTTAAATCCTCAAGATTAAGAACTATAGGAAGGATTCTAGGATGAGACTTCCTACTTGAAGTGTGTATCAACAGAATTTCCCTTCCCATAGTGGAAATAAACCTTTTGGATCAACCCCAAGAAAGACTGATAACCCAAAGAGAGAACCCTTGAAATGTTGGTGTTGCGAAGAAGAACATGTGTTGAGGGATTGCCCACATAGACAACAGAATGGTAGGGGAGTCTACAACATCCAAGAAGCTACCACAGTCAATGATGTGGCTAGGAGCATGCCACGAATGTATGCAGCTTTGGATAATAAACAAGTCGACCACCAAGCTTCAGTGGTGGAGATGGAAGGTATGATCGCCAACCATCTAGTTTCTATTTTAATTGACCTTGGTTATAATTTGAGTTATGTGGCCCCTCATATTGTTGATAAGTGTAAACTACAACCAATCAGACATGTTAAGCCATGGTTGGTACAACTAGCCACTGGAACCAAAAGAAAAGTAGCAAAGGTCATACCAACTTGCCAATTCATCATG
This sequence comes from Picea engelmannii, assembly GCA_009831015.1. Taxonomy (NCBI): domain Eukaryota; kingdom Viridiplantae; phylum Streptophyta; class Pinopsida; order Pinales; family Pinaceae; genus Picea; species Picea engelmannii. Next base: position 23,637 of record ML792309.1, on the reverse strand, counting down.
GATGGATTACCCACCCAAGCGACCCTTAACATACTTCCCCTAGGATCTTATGACCTGTTGATTGGTATGGACTGGTTAGTTGCTTATAAAACTAAGTTGGACTGTTACCATAAAACTTTATAATGTGTAAATGAATAAGGGAGAAAGATAACCCTCCGAGGGATTTAGAAGCATGTCTTAGTGAGACGAATATCAACCCTTCAAATGAAAAAGTATTGCAGAAAGGGATGTCATGTATATGCAATACAGGTGTTGGAATATATTGAGGGTGACAAACCGAACCTAGAGGACCACCCCATCTTAAGAGAGTATAGAGACGTAAAAATGGGTAAAAATCTCCATTTCACTATTCCATTGTTACTCCACCCAAACTTTGTTCGAAACCCCCTATTTACCTCAAATTTCCACTGCGGATTCTGGGAGGCACGGTTGATCATTCGACGAACGGTCTCTGTTGAACAGGTAATATTCATCTCTTTTAACTTTTCATGGATCAATTTTTGTTTTTCATTGGTTAGAAATGGCTTTTTGAGTTGGGTTTTCAAGGGAACCCACACGTGGAGGTCGTCACAGGCGCCTTATATTGTGCCTTGCGACAACCCAAGTTTGTCGCAGGAGGCCTTAAGGCTAGCCTGGGACGAATCCGCACTATACGGATGCCCAAGCCTGTGACATGCACAAATCAAAAAAAAAATTGAGATGTATTTGCCAATAAAAAGTTTCCAGGGAGAAGATGAAGAGGCTAATCTCTCTTTTATGTTCCATTGCAGGTTTTCTACAGTAAGAATGTTGGAATGACAGGAGAGAGAGCATGAAGCGGAAGACTACTTTGTCGGGAATGACTCGGGAATGGTAAATTCCCTCCGGCAGTGTGGATTGTTAAAATTATTCAAGGTCCAAGGCATGAGGGCCCAGTTGAGGTTGCTCGAATACCTAGTTCACATGTGGGATGTGAACCAACAAGCATTCTGTGTGGAGGCTCACATTCTTACGATAGATATCGAGGATATATACTTCTTTACCAGGTTATCTTGTCGTGGGGCCCGAGTTACACTGACAGGTAGCAGGGGAGGTGGTGAGTCGATGAGCCACTATATCAATGCACATTGTGTGCCAGGTACTCAGAAGCATAGTGACAAAATCGTTATCAGAGATGTCTGTGACTTGCCTCTACGGACTATCCTCTACACCATCAAGTGCATGGCAGGGAGTGCAGCTCCCCATATGTCTCTTCAGATCTATTTTCAGTATGCACTAGAATGTATGGAGGCCCAAGTTTTCAACTGGTGTGACAGGGTTCTCAGAAGCATGAAAAACCAGTTGACCAAGTACAAGAGTGGTGAGCTGAAACAGTTTGGATACGACTCAATTTTGGTGTCCTTCTTGGAGAGGGTCCCATCTTTACGCTTGCAGGTAGAGTGGGGTATACATGCCCCATAGGATCCAAGAATGAAGAGTTGAGTCGACCTCAAGGAA
>ML792309.1:0-22061 GCA_009831015.1 Picea engelmannii | reverse complement strand
TTGAGTACTTTTCCTGAGGTTTTTCTATGCTATATTGATGTTTGGTTCTTAACATATCATTAGGTATAATTATGTTTTCTTTGACTAGTTGAGGACCCAGATGCTTATGGTAGACGACTATGCCTATGCCAGTTTGGACTTCCGAGGTGATCCAGACTTGGTTCTTCCTGAGGGTTCCCAATGGGGGGACATAGGTAAGAAAGACATTTTGTTTTTATAATGCTTTTGTGATTTTTAGTATAAAATGTTTTTATGTGTTATTTATCGTACGACTAATCAAATTCTCTTTTGATGATGTAGATGTGGGACCTCATCAACTTCCAGGTCCATCCCCCATCCAGAGGCGAGGGGAGAGAGTTGACGTAGTAGGAGTAGCAGTTGTTGACTACGAGATTCTAGAGCATAATCTAGAGGGGCTCATGATGAACATCCTCGATGCCTCCATTGATGATATCTCGAGGCATTATCAGCGCCATACAGTGGGCGTATATGCTTTCATCGGTCGATTGCTCCGTAAATTAGCATGGGTAGTTGCATGTTATAGCGAGAAGCATCCTTGATGTTATATTTGTATATGAAGCCATGTGCTTCACATTTTTTATATTTTGGTCTTCAGACAAAAACACTTTTTTGTAACACTTTTATCGTTATATATATATGAGGCTTCTACCGGCTTACTTGTTGTATATACAAAGTGTGATTGGATTTTATAAATTTCTCAAATGTATGTCTAACACATAATTAGCTAAAGCATCGGTTAATGTATTTATACATCTAGGAATGTGTTGATATTCAATGTAATCAAAATGAAGTTCCAAGAAACGAATTCGTAAATATACCCTTAGTAACAGAGGACATCGAATGGAGTAGACATTACTCAACTGTAGGACTACTAACTGCGAATTGAGTCGTACAATAAGATGATGGATTCCAAGTGACACAGTGTCGGTCAGCAATTCGATGACTGCACTGTATTCCGCGATATTGTTAGTTGCACGACCAAGGCAAACACCATGTAGACTAATCAATTCGTTCGTAGGTGCATAGATTGCCCAAGCAGCAAATGCTAAGTTCTGAGTACTGCGACTAGCACCATCAGCAAAGCCAATGTAGGGTGGTGAAGACACCGACATCTGGAAACCAAGCACAACGCCAGGTAAGCAGCTAAAGGTCAAAACCAAACAACAAAAACACACACAATAGTATGATACACTAAAGGTACAAGCACTCATGCAAAAATGAATTAAGCATAGTACTTCTTTAAGTAAATCCCATTTATGTGTTCACTCAAAGGGATTCCATCGTAATCAACTAGCTCATAAGCTCCCTTCTCCAACACATGTTTGACAATGTAAGGACCTCGCCACATGGCCTTGAATTTACGAACCCCTAGCAAGTCACGATCATGTTCATAAAGAAGAACTAAGTCACCTTCGGAAAAAATATGTGGATTGACATGCTTGTCGTATTGGGCTTTAACACATTTCTTCTAGGTCTCAATAACTAGGGAAGCATCACGACAGGTTTCGTCTAGTTGCATCAGATACAAAAGACGCTCTTCTTCGGCTGAGGTATTGGGAAGAAGTTCAACGGCCAGTTTCAGAGATGGTATTTCACATTCAATCGGCAAGATAGCTTCAATACCATAAACTAGCTATAAAGGTGTAAATCCCGTGGCAGACTTAACGGATGTTCGATAGGCCCATAATGTTGAGAATAGCATCGTGTGTCAGTTTGTCTTATGACTTCCTATCATCCGTCGAAGCATAGTAATGAGAAATTTGTTTATTGCTTCGACCTGGCCATTGGCCTGTGGGTAATAGGGGGTCAATTTTTCATGGCGAAGACCCAACTTTTCAGTGAGTTTGGACATCATAAAATTTTGAAAATGACTACCGTGATCAATGACGATAGCTTGAGGGATACCAAACCAAGTAATGATATGATTGAATATGAACAATGTTGCAGTGTTCCCGGTGTTATCAAATGTAAGCATTGCCTTGGCCCATTTAGTGAAATAATCCACAACTACAATGATGTATCCATGCCCCCCGGCCGAGTGAGGGTTACATGTCATGAAGTCAATGCCCCATTTGGAAAATGGACCAATGAAAACCACAGGATGTAAGGGAGCAGGATGAAATCTTATCTTATTATCATAATTTTGGCAAACATCGCATTTCTGAACAACAACATTGTAGTCCTTAAAATACGAAGGCCAAAAATAACCCACTCATAAGATCTTTTGGGCAGTGGTAGACCCATAAATATGACTGCCACATCCTCCAGAGTGACAGTCATTCAGAGCTTTCTCATCTTCATCGTAAGTGAGACACCATCGGAAAATGGAGTCAATACCGCGGCAATAAAGGGTATCACCGAGAATGATGTATTGTCGAGCTTGATAGCATATATGACGACGATCTATACTAGATAGGTCGGGTCGAAAAGTTTGATTCTGGAGATAGATAATGATATCTCTGTACCATACGTCATCATAACTGATCAGAAAAATGGATTTGTTAGGCAAGGAATCTTCTGCCACATTTTTTGTCTCAGTGGATGGAAGGTCACATATCAATTCGGCGAAAACCAAAGATTTCTTAGACTTAACGCGTTCGAATTCCAAGTCAAACTCCTGGAAAATCACTATCCATTTGGAGTACTTTCCCCCTAGCAATTTTCGGGTAAGGATGTGTTGCATAGGGTTGTAATCAGAAATAACAGTGGTTCTGTGTAATAAGATATAATGACGAAAATGTTGGACAGCTTGCACAGCTGCCAAGGCCAGTTTCTCCACATGGAGGTATTTGGTCTCAGTAGTCATGAGACTCTGACTCAAATTGTATATCACATGTTCGTCATGCGAATCATCCTCTTGGACTAATACCATGGCAATGGTAGAGTCTGAAGTAGCTAAGTAGAGGAAGTAATCCCGGCTATAGTCAGGGGGAAATAATAATGGCGTACGGGTTAAGGCAAGTTTCAAAGATTCAAAGGCTTTGTTTGCAGTGTCGTCCCATACAAACTCGTAACCTTTCTTGAGTAGTCGGGTGAATCCTTTCGTTAGTTCAGCGTAATTGGGGATGAAACAGCACAAAAAAATTCCCTTCCCTTGCAAACTTTGGAGCTGGCGGAGTGTGGAATGAGGAGGTAGATTAAGGATAGCCTCAACCTTCAAAGGGTCTACTTGAATCCCGTGTATCAACACAATAAAACCAAGAAGTCGGTCGGACTCCACACAAAAAACACATTTGTGTGGGTTTAAGTGGATACGATAACAACGACAATGTACAAAGATGACCCTCAAATGTGTCGGGTGATCTTGACAACGCATGGAATGCGTCGGTAGATCGTCAAGATAGGGTTGCACAATATGCTTAATATCGTGGAAAGCATAAGACATAGCACGCTGAAAAGTTGCACCAACATTCTTGAGACCAAAGGGTAACTTCCAGTAGGCAAAGGTTCCCCAAGGGAAAATGAAATTAGACTTGTGTTGGTCCGCGGGTAAGATATTAATTTGATTATAGCCGGAGAAACCGTCCATCGAGGAGAATATTTTGTTGTCGGCACAGTCATCAATGAAAGGGGTCGAGTAATTTTCCTTAGGAAAAGCCTTATTGATGTCCCTATAATCTACACAAACGTGGATGGCACCTTGTTTCTTATTCACCGGAACTAGATTGGATACCCAATCAGTCAAAGCCACGGGATAGACAAAGTCAGATTTAAGAAGTTTTTCAACTTCAAGCTTGATAGTAGCAGCTTTGCGTGGGTGCACTAGATGAAGTCTCTATCGAATGGGTTTAGCGTCCGGGTATGTCTTAATCTCATGTACAACAATATCAGGATCGATGTCTGGCATCTCTTTGTAACTCCAAGCGAAAACGTCACGGAATTCTTGGAAAAGGGCTTTGTATGTGTGGACCTCATAAGTAGAACATGAAGCCTCGATGTGAACACTCTCTACGATGTTGATTTTAATGATATGTCAAGAGGGACGGTAGGGGAAATGTTACTCAAGTTCCCTTCGTACAAAACATCATGTGTTGACTCAAGAACTGAAGAAATGACAACAATGGTTGATGGAGTCCAAATCCGCCAGTAACTCTCTATGGTGTCACGCTCTAGAAAGAGAATGGAGCGATGATGTCCATCATCCCAGGGAGTGTCTTCCATAGACATGACTGACATGATCATCTCTTCCATAGGAAAAATCACGTGAAACGGATTTGAAGATGAATCACAGAGAGAAGGAGAGGAGGGGATTGTCGATTGAATAACTTGGTAAGCGGATTCGACCGGACTTAAAGGAATATTGTTGCCATAACAAAGGTAATCACCAGGTTTAGGTACTACCCATGGGTCATATGACTCAGGGGTTTCGCGAACAGTGGTGGATATCATGTTAATAGAGGCAAAGAAAGGAGGGGGAATATCGGGTGGTCGGATTGGAAATGTACCCATCAAAGTTGAATCTTTCAAAAGACCCACTCTAACATTCTTGTAACCAGGGGGTGTCTTCGAGATGAAAGGAACATTGCTAGTACAAGAATCGGAATTAAAGAAGGCCAGTTGGTCAGCAATAACGACCTTTCCTTAGTGCGAGAATCGTACCACACGAAAAAGGGTAGACACAACTGCACGCATGGAATCAATCCAGCTACGACCAAGTAAAAGGTTATAATCAAGAGGTGCATCGAAGACCTCAACCTCAACATTAACTGATTTACCTTCCAACGTAATAGACAACAAGGGAAGAACATTGTAGGGTTTAAATATTGTACCATTGAAGGCCTTAAGTGTATTGTGTGATTCAGTGAGGGTAGGAGAGCCAATGGCTTTCCAACAAGTGACGAACATGACGCAAGTCGAGGCTCCTTCATCAATAACAGTTCTACAGATATTCTTGTTTTCAACAACAACTTGGATATGAAATGCTAGTTGAGGAGGAAGCCTTGGAACGTGATCTTCCAAGTCAAAGATTATTAGATTAGTGTCTATGGGGTCAATTCCACCAATGGACTTTAACAGTGCCTTCCGTTGAGCATGGAAACTTTGAAGGACTTCGAGAGATGACATCGCAGAGGGTGCTTGTGCAATATCTTCTACAATACTGTAGTTTTGGGTAGCACGTGCGTGAGGATTGAACGCAGACTTTCGAACAATGCCCTTGGGAGGAGGGCGAAGAACTATGTCGAGACCCAGTATTTCGAGATGAAGAGGACCGTTGGGAGGTGAAGTTGAGGGAGAAGTTTGAAACAACGACGGTGGTATATCATCAACTTTCTCTTTTGACGGAGAGTAATCCTTGGCTCGAGTCGTGATTGCAATTTCGTTCATTTTAGAATCCCCAGTACACATAAGTACATAAGATGAGGTAGAAGGAGAAGCTTGGTCATGAATGACCAGTTGGGCTTGCTGCTGAGAAGGGAAAGGTTGTGACAAAACAATAGGTATAGGAGGTTTTCCGCTCCCTTGGTGGAACTTAGTAACTTCGACGCATCTCGGACAATCTTTCGTGTAATGATCGTCACCACAAATTAGGCAGGGGTAACGAGGCTTACGTTTATCTTTATCATCAGTGGTTTGCGTTTTGGATTTATCAGATTGTGGATTATTATTCTTGTCCTCCTTGTTCTTACCCTTCCCTTTCTTTTTATTCTGATTCTTCCTGGTAGGCGCGGATTGAACAGAATTAACTTCGACAGTCTTACCGGTGGAAGGAGTAGGAGTAGGAGTATTTTGTGCATTAGAATTATTAGATTTAGGATTGGTGTGACTGGCGTATGCGGACTAAGCTTCAACATGAAAGGTGTTTATCACACCATCAGCAGCATGAGAAGTTGTTGGAGGTGTTGGGGTATATGGTTTGTGGAAGGACGAGGAGCGTCGGGGATCAAATCGTAAATCATTCCCATTTGCGAATAAATGAGATCTAGATACTGAGCATGACTAATCGCCTACTCTTCAGTGACAACACCGTCCATGGAGACATCACGAGTGATAGGACCAATGAGTGATTTGGTAAACCACTCAGCTAATAGTTGATTAGGAAGAGGAACTTTGATTAAACGTCTTCTTCTCCTCCACCCATGAATGTGATCGGAATTATGAGTGGATGAGGATTTCTTAAAAGAACTCAAAATTTTGGTTCTTGTCTTGTATCGAATTGACAACTGGTAATGTGTCAAAAAGGCCATGGATAGAGTGTTAAAGTCATTGAAGAAACCTCGTGGTAACTCGATGTACCATTTTGTTGATGAACCCGTGAGAGTTCATTGGAAAAGTCGTAATCTGATGGATTCATCCATCAAGGAGTTGGATGAACACCACAGATGAAAAGTCATAACATGATTATTCAGATCTTCTCCTACTCGACCGTCAAATTTAGGAATGTCGGACGGTAACTTGGCCGGTATGACGGGCCAATATGGAGAATGTAAGATAGGATCATTTAGAATCCTAGACAGATCAGGTAAATCCAAAGTGGCCACGAAAGGCAACTGTCGGTTCACTTGTGGAAACTGGTAGTTTTGAGGGGAAAGCCCCATAAGTATACTAGTAGGACCATAAGCAGTCTGCAAATAAGGAGATAGTCCTGACAGATTCGATTGTGGAGGATTTTGAGGCGTATAGCCCATAGGGTTGGGTTGAGTAGAGATGTTCCATTGGAAAGGAACACTAGATTGAACGTTCGTACCCTAAGTGGGATTCAAAGAACTTGGATACGGTTGACCAAGGTTAGGGGTGACAAAAGAGTTAACTTGAGGATGTTTCCCCCCATATGGTTGTAGATTTCCTTGGAAAGGAAGATTCCAAGGTAGAGATTGTACCACAGGTGTGTTCTGTCCATATAGTGGGTTATGGACTCCAACATGAGGTTGCCCCCCAAGTTGAGATTGTGCCCCAATTTGAGGTTTCCCCCCAAATTGAGGTTGCCCTACAACGTGGGGTTGACCTCCTATAGGAATCTAAAAACCATAAGTGATAGAAATATTGGTGCCTCCAAGTGGATTGGAGCCACTATGGCCAAATCCTCCAAGCAAAGGTGGAGGAGAAACATAAGGCCCTCCAGAGAGAACCTAGGCAGGTGTAGGAACAAAACCAATAGCAGCATTATACCCATGAGGAACAAAAAGTCCAGAACCTCTGGATGGAACCTGGGTAGAGGTAGCAATGGAAGCATTCAAATCTCTATACCCAGGGGGAAGTGATGGATTTGGTCTAGGTGGAAGTGGTGTCCCAATCGGATCTTGGGAGATAACCGCATTTCCAGTAGGAATCGCCGTGTCTTGTGGGACCATAGTATAATGGGCCATCTGGAGAGTAGGAATCGAGTGAGAACCAATCAACAATTGGTCTAAAATGGTGATGACATTACTGGTAGTACCAGTATAATGGTCTAAATGTATCGTATAGGTGACAGACGTCTCGGGCACTTGTGATGCCATAGGTCGATCAGGACTCGCTCCTAGGTTACCGTACAAATCATGTACTGTCAAAGGGATAGAACCAAAACCAGAAGTTCCAACAGTGTGAGTCGGGGTCCTAAATTATTCACTTTGAAAAAGTGGATCCTCTACTCTAGATCTTGCGTTAGGTCTGGTAGGTACTTCAGTTTTTTCAACAAGAACAATTTCTCCGGATGAGTTCACCTAGGCTATACGTGGATTTCGTCGAACACTCAATGTCGGATTGACCGGGAGTCGAAAAGCCTCTAAGGAGTCCAAAACAATTCGAAATACTTCCAAAGAGTGTGTGCTTCCAACCTCAGAAGATACTTCATTATTGACTACTCCCTCAGGAGAGCCTTCTGGTGAGTTAGGAGGCAAAGGTTGGTAACCTTTCAGATCTTCCGGAGGTAGCCCTTCCATCCTATGTGAACGGAGAAGGCAGATGTTGCTTGAGCCGAGTAAAGAACGAAGAAAATCTATGGCCGACTAGAGGAACCAAACAACACTCACTAATAAAATCTAGGAATCAAACCAAGCAAACAAACCTTCTTATTTCTAAGTCACTAGTTGGTGATGAAATTCAACATCGTTAAATCAAGACAAGAAGGGGTTGGGATAAGAGGGTGGAAAATTTACGTTGACGACCTGCTTAATGGACTTACACCCTAGTGCAAGATCGCACACATAATCGTGGGTATACCCTCCAAGGAGCCTGAGTGAGTTTGGCCAACGTTAATTCCAGGTACCATGAAGACTTGCCCCTCCACAGTCACCTTGTGTAAAGACCCTAAAGAGATAGGCTACAAAGGTTACTAACTACAACAGTAATTCTTGGGGAAATAGTCGACGGTCTGACCCACATGCAAAGGCAGGGTATCTAGCCTGAAATCAACTCAAAAGGCTTCCACTCATAATTGTGGGTATACCTTCAAGTGACCCCCATAATACGCGCAATCCTACACCAAGACCAACAAAGCAGGGTGAGTAACTCTCCTAGTCTTAATGCAACCTCAGGTTTGACCCTTGTGTGAGAAGGGCTTCCCAGGACAAAATGTAGCAATTGGATTTGAACTCTCCCTATCACAAGATACAATTGTGTGTTTTGATTCTTTGGAGAGTGTGCCTCACAACCTATTCCAAAGAATTATCCTAGATAATGTTGGTGAAAAAAATCCCTAGAAAATATAAGTTACTAATAAATTTTGAATTTACGTTTTATTTTAGAGGTTGTTGCTTACTCAAAAAAGGAGACGGAAGTGAAGTTGTTGATGTTGTGACCTTGACCCAATCAAATGCAAAAAGAGATGAATATGCAATTTTCAATTCAATGAACTCTAGTTACAGTAGGTAGAAGGTATTTCTTTTGAAGTACAAAAAGCTACCAATTGCAATTCCTCAATTCCGAATGAACACAATTCCAAACAATCATGAACTCCAAATTTTCCAATTTCTTCTCTTTAAAAATATTTTGAATGTAAAAAAATTCTTATAAGAGATTACTACAAGAATTAGTGAATTCAGTTCTTCGTTTCCAAAACAAAATCAGAGATGTGATAACGGAAGAAAAATATAATCCAAGAAAATCAAGACATTCTCAACACAATTCCCAAATCAAATTCACAAAGTAGACACAAACGAAAAAAGGCAAGAAAACCTTTTGACATAAGCAAGAAAAAAGTGTTTCTTAATTAGCAAACAATCTGACAAATAGAATGAATCCAAAACTTCAAAACAAACCAAAGACCCTTTGTCAAACAAGCACTCAGATCACGATCTTAGATTATATCCTTGTGACAATTAGCAAAAGTAAAAACTTGCAAAAATATAAAGAAGGACTTTCAATCACTAAAAACCAATCACAAGCAATCTTTAAACTCAGAAATCAATCAAACATGGGCACAGGAAGTTCACCCCAGGCTACCAAAGCAAATCTAGGTGGTAAAAGGCAAAATGACTCACTTCATCAAAACCTACAGGAGTCATCGCAGGTTGGGTATAAGACACAGAGCGACAAGCTAAGGTCGTCACAGGCCACTGGCAGAGCAGAGTGTGACGTCGTCGCACTGGATCGGCTAAGCAGAGATCGACATCTCGAGGTCGTCGCAGGCCGTCAATAAGGTATAGTGCGACGATCTCTATAAATTTAGAAAAATTGGAAGAAAGACAAAGAATCCAAAGGAACTTCTAAACCCGAGGAGTCTAAATGGATCACCCACGGACTCGGAGAAATAAAATTATCAGAGGAAGGCAGGCTAAAGGAAAATGGGAAGCAAAAAATCAAAAAGAGGTCGTATCCCCAGTATGGTCTCCAATTTTGTTATGGGACTTATTGGTAAATGCAGACATAAACAAATCTCCCTAGATCCACCTAGATCTAGAACAAAACATAATAGAATATGATGATTTCCCTAAGCTCTAATCATTGAGTTTACTATCTAACAAGACATGGGCAACATACCATTTAAATATCGCTTCCTCTTGTCGTTGTCATCTTATGTCCACTCTAGTGCTCCTGTGATATTGGATCTGTAAGGGAACACAAGCCAACCAAAGTGAAAGCAATAATATACTCAACGAGAACCTATGTATGTGATCAAGGAATCATACAATAAAATGAGATGAGTTTTATGGGAAATAAACATATCACTGTATCATATAATAATGAAAGTGGAGATTACAACCAAAGCCTTGATGTTGCAAGGTCCCCTTCCGATGACCCTTTGCTCCAACACACACACTTGCTTCGACCTTGAATGAAGAAGATCCACAATGACTTGATAAACTGAAATGAAACCCTCAAGTATGAACTGAAGTAGAATTCCTCATCCAATTCTTAGCCTATTCAATATTAATCTTGCTTGAATCAACCTTATCCTTTTCCATGAGAAATCCCTCTTTATATAGGGGAAAGAGAGATGGTTGAAGAGACTAGGATGATCCCACCAAATCAGAGAAGCGAGTAGCATCCCAACCATATGGATGCCACCTCATCTTCTAGAAGATATCCTTCTAGAACTTTCATGACGTTCAACCTTTTCTTAACCTTTTGACATCGTCGCACCCTAGTTGTAGAGTAGCCTGTGGAGATGTCGCAAACCATCTTTAGGGAAGAGGGCAACGACCATGCATCGTCGCATCTTGCTTATGGTGCAGCCTGCAATGACCCTCCTTAACAAGGTTTTTGATAAGAGAAAGTTAGTCACTTTCCTCATGAAGAAAGGCTCTTTTGGGAACATGCACACATGTTTTCAATGGATCACTAAGATGACCAAAATAATGTGTAACACCAAGTAGCGCAACTTCTCCAGCAAAGCAAGTAGCTTACCAAGGTTCAGATTCAGCAAGCGCTTTCCCCTCTCCCCTAGGAAATCAATGCAATGGATACCATTGCTTCCTAAGGAGGGAGTATTGATCCAGGTGGATATCGTTGGCCACACACCTATTCCAACTGGCTCAAAACAGTTTGTTGGCAACTTGCTATTGTTAGCATTTTTTCGGTTCCTAAACTTTTGGGGCCATTTTGAGGGCCTAAATGATGTTTTTTCACGATCGGGAACTTCATTGTAACCAAAGGCTCTCATTGAGCCCCCACAATGAATCTCCTCGTTGATACTTTTCCAACGAGCTATCGTGCAACCCAAACGGAGATCATATGCCAAAGTTATGCCCCCGAGAAGTTGATACACCAAACTACCCAAAACGAGGTCCAAAAAACTGTTGGTTTTTCGTCTTTCGGGGTTAGGGTTTTGGATTTTCTTTATGATAAAAAGGACTTTGGAGCCTCATTGTAATAATCATATTCTTGTGAATGTGAGTAGCCATCACATCTCTTCTCAAAGATAAGTTTCCACCATTCTAGTGAGTCTTTCACTCTGTATTTCTACAGTTTTGTACATTTCGCTCATTAATAGAAATTGTGTATTACTGTATCTTTGTGTTTACGTTTATATCTCTGATAAATCTCTGTTATATTATTGGATATATGATATATATATGTACATTTATTTATTGTATATTCGCTCTCATTTCGTGTCGAAAATAATCTGGATCATTACAACCGAAGAGATGTTTCAGGAAACAATGTCATTTGGAAGAGCCAGAAAAGAGAATAGGGCCAAGCCTTGAAGATTTTTCAGTTGTTATAGAAAGATTTGACTCACCCCATGCAATCTTGCACATAAATCCTTTTTCCATTTCCCTATGCAGACTTTTCATCCCTTTTTGCAAATCTCAGAGCTAAAAATACATATGTTTCCACATATACGCACCTTGCCTACTATACAGCATCCATATATGCAGGGTGCACCACTACAACCCGCGTACATTGGGAAATGTGCCAAAAATTGAAAAATAGTGTCATGTTTCCATGTCACGATAGGAGATCAATGATCCTTGGCCTTGCATATACTGGAAACGTTCTGACTCGGCCCTTCAGTTCCATTTGAAGGCTATAAATGGGTCAATTTCAAGCTATGGAAAAGAGGAGAAAGAATTCAACTTTGAGAGCAAAGTTACTCTGGAGGAATTATTCACTTCACATTGAGTCTACATCCCTTTATCATTTAAGTCTAAACGCAGTGTTCAACCCCCAAGATCTTCCCTTATTGAGTGAGAACTCCATTGTCTCTCTTCTATGAGCTTGCCTTTGGTGGAGGCCCAGCTGGAAGGAACTTAGTTTCTCGGTTTCGAACCATGTCGACATAGAACTCTGTAGCTTATTCACTTATGTTGATTATATCTTAATAGAAATACTCTTTTCTCGTCCAATTGATATCTTGCAAATATTTGAATTATTATTACATGGGTGTATTTGTTATGAATGTTAATGGATTATGCTATTGAATGTGCTAACATCATATATTATCACCATATGCTTGCTTTTCTTGGTTGTTGAGGACTAGTTGCGGGTATATTGTTTTGGTTCAAGTGCTCAATGGTGGACTTCATCGAACCTCTGGACAAGGTAGGCATTTTATCTTGTCTTGCTAGTACATTTGTTTATATAACATACTTGAAAATAGAGTTGATTTATGCAGTCATTTCCGTCTGTTGGGGTTTCCCCCTAGCCATAGAGAGATTTTCCTCGTAACAGAATTGGCGACCATATTGGGGATTGAATCTTCTTTCTTTGGGTTTGGACTATTTTTCTCCTTAGATTGCTCTCGTTCATATTGTGTTTCTTGTCGTATCATTGCTTGACAACCTCTGTTCACTCTGGGTCTGAGTCTTTCAGCCTTCTCCTTTGCCTAGTTGTGTTTTTGACACACATATGCGGGTTTTTGCTTGATAGTCGTGTACATACGCGTGTTGTCCTTATGCAAGCTGCGTACATACATGATTTTCCCTTCAACAGTCCCGTACATCAACCTATTTTGCTTGTTTTTTGTGTTTGGTGGTTGTTGGGTAGGTTTTGATGATTTTTTAGTCTTCTTGGGTCTCTGTAGTGACTGTTAAGTGTTTGTGGGATGACAGGAAACCTATCTTTAGTTAAATTTTTGGGCGGTGCCTTTCTCGTCATCTTTTCATTCTGATTGTCCTTGTACATTGGGCTAGGTGTTTTGCTCCTTGGTATCCTACTTGAGTTGTCTCTTTCTATACACAGTAGAGTCTTTATATATCAAGTTGTTGTTCAGTTCATGCATTTTAATTTTTCTTATATTGAAAATACAAAACATTAGGCATTTTTCATTCATTGGCATTTTGATCTTTTGAGTCTTTGTCATTTATCTTAGTGCATGTAAAGAAAGATTGCATTTTTATTCAGAATTGCAGAATTGAATTGAAAATTGCATTGTTGTTGAGAAAGCATATCATTCATTGAAAATTGAAGTTAGGACTCTGCATTGTATTCATATTTACTTTACTTGTTGAGTTGTAACATCACTAGTTTCATGACCGTACCTTTTGAGTAAGCATGGCCATTAAAATTGTCGCTATAATTTAAAATTGATTAGTAACGATTTTATTTTCTAGGGTGCACAAACTAGCTTAGGATTTAGTGCCTTGGAATATGATTTTGTGAATAAACTTCTCCAAGGCAATTAAATCAACATATGTGTCTGACTAAGGGAGTGGAGAATTCCATTGTATAATCAGTAATATTAGGAGGCTCTTCTTACACCAGAGTTAATCACGAGGTCACACGAGGTCGGTTGAAGGGATATCCCCCCGATACCTTCTTAGCGTCAGAGATATTTCTGGGGATTTATTCGTATCTGGGGATCTTGCTAGTGCCCTTACCTCCGTGAGAGGCGGTGCTTTCAAGGTTTCAGGCTTTTCTACCCTGACCATATGGTGGACCTGACTTACGACTGCTCGCATGTGCATCGGTTATACAGTGGTTGCTTAGTTGCTTGACTTAAGTGCCACATAGGTTACTTGCATGGGTTATTCTGCAGGTACCTTGGGTGAGCCAAGGGTCAGACAACACACATCCTTTATGGAGGATTACCTCTTCAGGGGAATTTGACCAACTGGTTGTTAAGCCCACAAGGGCCCTTATAACTGAATGTGTTACCTTCGATCTTTAGCAGGGAGTCTCAGGCCCCTCTTAGGAAAGGCATAACTACTTTAGGGAGGGAGGCCCTTTTCAACCACTTTATCCTATTTGTGTGCATATTGGTCGTTTGATTATTTTTGGTGTGCTCTTTGATTACTAGTTGGCCTTAGGATTTGTTTTTATATCTTGAGTCTTAAGTCATCGTGGAGTCAAACCCGTCGGTCCCGTCGCTTCTTACAGTTACCACCGATTTTTGAGTCTTTTCCTTTTAAAATGCGTAGAGTTATTAGACATGGTACACACACCTCCACTGTTCAGACTTGTGATTCTACAAGGATGAGTACTGAACTCAGTCATCAAAATACTAGGAGCCCTTCGACTCCCACACCTACTATCATTAATGGCACCCCTTCGACTCTTGCAACCACAATTATTGTAGTGTCGAAGGCACCTATCATCACTATTGTTTGTCCTATAGTGAATGCTAAATCTAATGCCACAAACCCATTTGGGTCTCTTGGTCACTCATCGGGCTATAATGTTCAGTCCATCCCTATGGCCTCTAGTCCTTTTTCCTATGGTATGTTGAATTTTACCTCTCATTTTTCAAACTCCATCCCAGTTTTTGTCCCTAATGCTAGCATTGGACTTGGGGGCACAACTCCTCCTTATACTCCATTCTCGTTTGGTGGCTCTCAGATCCCTCAAATGACTCCTACTATGGGAGGCATTCCCTCTTTTAACCTCGGGTCTAATCCTCTTGCTTCTAGATGGAGCAACCAACCTGGCAGACAAGCTTCTGTTCAAGTTTCATCCTATACCCTCACCTCCTCAGTGTCGATTCCAACCAACACGTTTGGCATGATGAATCCACCTCTATCCTCTGGATTCACACCTGGAGGAGGTTAGTTTCATACCTTGGGCAACCCCCAACCCGAAGCCACTCCGGCTGGGGGCAATTTTTATAACCCCCATAAAAACATTCCTACTGGAATGATGCCCAACCAACCTCTTATGAATCATCATGGAGGAGGGTCTTACAATCCCGAATAAGGCCATGGTGCTTACCAAAACTCTAGACGGGTTGTAGTTCCCTAAACACAATCTTTCCAAGGAGCTTGGGGCTAGATGCTGCAACCCTGTCTCCCTTTTTTGTCCACGCTTAATCTGCTAGACTTGTCTAAGTTGATGAATGACCCTGTGTGTCATGATCATACATGGCATCCCGTCCCCACCAAACTTCCTTCAGACTTTTCGAAATTTGAAGGTAAGAATGGCGAGGATCCCGGTGATCACATCACCACCTTTCACCTATGGTGCTCCTCGAATTCCCTTAATGACGATTCCATTCGATTAAGATTATTTCAACTCACCCTCATTGGGGTTGTTGCTAAATGGCATATCGAGCTACCTAGGGGGGCATATGGGCCCTTTAGTCAGATGGTGCTAGTCTTCCTTAACCACTTCCAATTGTCGGTTCGTTACGATGTTGGCCTAGAACTTTTGTTGACTTTATGCCAAGACACAGCCACTCATATCTCGGATCACATCCAAGAGTGGCGTAAACGGAAGAGGTTGATCAAGACCTGCATACCCCCAAAATTTATTTTAGAGTGCTTCCTTAAGTCTTTGCAACCTCCTATCTCGAAGGATGTTGCTACATCCTAGGTTACTTCTGAGGAAGAAGAAATCTTCAAAGCCCAGCAGTTAGATCTTATATACGCTCAGACTGGGATGTTATACTAGATTCTTCCTGATGCACTGAGGTCAAACTATGACCCTAGACAAAAGCTTGGACCTCATGTCGATGGCATTGTAACTCCGCCAATGTGAAATTTGTAGACTCTGTGACAATCCATTTGAAAGAGTTATCTCTAAACCAATCTGCAGGAGGGCCATCTTCGTCTGTGTCTTCCAATCCCACTCAGTCAGTGGAAGTACATTCCATCCAATCATCGACTGACCCAAATGGTAACCAACAACCAGGCGAGAATAAGAAGAAAGGACGTAATTATAATCGTAAGGGTGGGAAGAATAATAAACCCAAGGACAATGGTGATAATGAGAAGATGAATAATAATGTTGGTGAGGGAAAGAAAGAAAGGCGTAAGGTGAAATTTCCCTGTACGCTTTGCACACACGATCATCTTACTCATTTATGCCCCAAACTTGTGGAAGTTGCGAGGCTCTTATCTCTACCGCCCGTCATGTTGATGAATCCTTTCCCACATAACCAACACATGGCCTCGATCTCCTCAAATGCTGAAAATGTGGCCAGTGGGAGTCAAAACCCACCGTCACAAGACGGTGACCGTTTATGTATCAATATGGTTAATTCTTAGGATAATGTAGCCACCCGACCTCGTGATTACAGTTCTTCACAGACTGTACCTGGTCTAGAATCTCCTCCTCCTCTAGAGACGCACTTGTAGATCGAAAAACCAGAGCCACTGCCTCGTATTCCGAAAGGAGTACTCAAGTGCTCCACCCACAATCCAAATGCTAGAGCTGCCCAGAATTACTTTATCGTTGAGGACCTCTGTCAAACCCCTTGTGCGATGTCAGCTCTAGAGCTACTCCAGACGTGTCCTTCACAAAGGAGTGTCTTGTTATTTGCGTTAGAAGTTCTAGACCCCAGTGGCTTGAAATTTATCAAGTTTGATGTCACGGATGTGAAGCCTCGCTTTCCTTACCATGTGGCATTCCAAATCCACATGGGGTACTCAAAATGTACCATCAAATGTGTGGTTGTTGATGAAGGAGATGCTACATGTGTGATGTCCCCAATCTGTTGGAAAGCTCTCGGCTCTCCGCCTCTTTCTCAGTCGTCGACCATGTCGACTGCTTTTGACGGTCGTTCCTTCCGCCCTCACAATATTCTTCTTGCCTTTCTAATCCAGTTAGGTGGGAAGATGGTAGAGGTGGATGTCGAGGTGGTTGATGTGCTTCTCGATTATAACTTATTACTAGGATGCAATTGGACTTATGTTATGAATGTGGTTGTATCATCCATCTTCCATACTCTTTGTTTTCCTCAGGATGGGAAGATCATGACGATCGACCAGTTATCCTTTGAATATGCCAGCCCCAATGCATTTGTTGGACCATTGATCCTTGTGGTCGACAATTCTCAGCCGACAACTGAGAATATCAGTGTCAGAATGTATTCATCCCTTATGGGTACCTTCAACTTCATGGCACCGATTCACCATGTTTACGCCATGTCCAGTAGGCCTATTTCGTCATAGAGGTATGTTCCTTTCCGCACTTCCTATTTTAACGATCCTTGGACCTACCTTCCTCGACTTCATCTTGTGAGGGTCAGTCACATGTTGGAGTGGCCATGCCACTATCGGCAGCGGAGATTGCGTATCAAGTTGTTCTTGACTCTTTCGTCGATCCATATCCTATTACCTCGTCGACGGATGAGGATCTTGTTCTTAAGCCCGTGTGGGCCACTTTCTCATCTTGTTCACATGACTGCCTAGATGATACTTTGCCCTCGGACGAAGCTATCATTGAAGCCATGAATGGTTCTGACAAACCCTGGGATGATATGCATCATCGCTCTTATTTTCTCCCAGAGCTTGCTAGAATCGAACAAGATGACTTTTGATCTACTTTGAGCGAGATAGTTGGTCACGTTGTAGTTCCACTTGATACACACGACATTTATGCCGAAGGAAATATGGCGAGTATCTCTCCTACCGTCACGATAGATATCTCTCATACCCCTGGAAAGATTGAAAACGTACACATCGGTGTAGATTGTTCACCTTAAGAAATCTTGATCTACACCGAACTCTTCAAGGAATTCGGATATGTATTTGCTTGGTCATATGAAGAGATGTCAGGAATCGACTCTCGTATTGTTGAGCATGAGATTATAACTTATCCAGATGGTAAGCCTGTTGGAAAACGTCTTAAAGCTGTCAATCCCCGGAAGGCCCCTGCTATTAAGGAAGAGGTAGATAAACTACTTAATGTTGGCTTTATCTACCCAGTTCCCTTGACTGAATGGGTATCCAATCTCGTTCCTATAAATAATAAGCAAGGAACCATCCATGTATGCATGGACTTTCGTGACCTGGACAAGGCCTGTCCTAAAGAAAACTTCTCGACACCTTTCATCGATCAGATTCTCAACGAGTGTGCAGGAAGCGAAGTGTTTTCTTTCATGGACGGATTTTCAGGGTATAACCAAATTCAAATTAAACCCAAGGATCAACACAAGACAACATTTATTTTTCCTTGGGGTACTTTCGCATACCGGAAGATGCCTTTCAGCCTTAAAAACATCGGAGCAACCTTCCAATGTGCTATGACATTCACATTCCACGATCTTAAGCATATAGTCGAAGCTTATCTTGACGATCTTGTTGCTCACTCACGTAAGAGAGTGGATCACTCTAAGCACCTTCGGCTAGTTTTTGAAAGATGTCGTCATTATAGAATCTGGTTGAACCCTCATAAGTGCATATTTTGCATTAGGTCTGGACATCTTTTGGGATTTTTAGTCTCTTAGACCTGGATCATGGTAGATTCGTTAAAGGTTGAGGCAATACTTTGTTTGCCTCCCCCGCGCACTATTCGACAACTTCAAGGTTTACAGGAGAAATATAACTTTTTATGTCGGTTTATAGTAAACTATGCCAATATTACTAAGGGTTTCATGCGTCTTTTAAAGAAGGATGCCCCTTTTATCTGGGATGAGCAAGCCCAGGAATCCTTCGATGCTTTGAAGAAAGTCTTGGTATCGACGCCTCTGCTAAAGTCTCCTAACTATAGTAGGGATTAATTGCTTTATGTCACTGCATCCAAAGAGACGATTGGTATGGTTTTAGTTTAGGAGGATGATGAGCTCCACGATCATGTCATCTACTATCTTAGTATATACTTAATCGGTTTTGAGCTCAATTATTCTCATGTTGAAAAGCTAGCTTTGGTTGTCGTTCGCGTAGTCCAAATTTTACGCCATTATATATTGCTTTGCAAGACTACCGTGGTTGTTGATGTCAATCCATTTCAATACGCTCTTACTAGGCGTATCATAGGGCGAAAATATAATAAATGGATTGTCATTTTACAAGAATTTGATCTCGATTTCGCTTTTGCGAAATCCAAGAAATCACTAGTCTTTGCGGAGTTAATATCTGACTTCCCACGATTGGATGAGGATGTTATTCATTTTGATTTGTTTGTAGACAAACACATTTTCCTTGTCTCGTCATTCGACCCTTGGTATGGAGACATTGTTCTCTATCTTCAAACTTTGAAGTTCTGATCGACGGTGTGTACGATACCAAGCTAAGAATTACATTATCGTCGACGACACTTTGTATCATCGAGGAATAGACAATATCATGCGTTGTTGTTTAACTCACAAAGAAGTCGACTCAGTTCTAAACAATTGCCACAGTGGGGCTTGTGGTGGTCATATATCCAGGCTTGCGACAGCCCAGAAAATTTTGCAAGCTGGTTATTTCTGGCCATCTATCTTTAAATATTGTGTTGAAGTGGTTAAGAAGTGTCACCCCTACTAGGTGTTCAATCGGAAAATGCGCTCACATCCAACCCCTCTTCACCCAGTCATTATCGTCGGTCCCTTCACCAAATGGGGGGTGGACTTCATGGATTGCAACCCAACTTCGGATGGGGGGCATCAACACATTATCGTGGTCGTAGACTACTTTACTAATTGGGTCGAATTCATGCCTACAGTTAAATATGACAGGAAGACTATCACCTTCTTCGTATTTAATCAAATTATCGCCCGGTTCGGTATCCCGAGTGAGATTGTCACTGATCATGGCAGTCACTTTCAGAACGAAATGATGGAAGAGCTAGCATCCAAGTTGGGTTTTAACCATGGTCATTCTTCCCCTTACTACCCCCAGGAAAATGGGAAAATAGAGGCCATCAACAAGTCTCTCAAGACCATTTTGCAAAAAAATGTCAGCCAAAGTAAATCTGACTGGCATATTATGCTATATCCCCCACTCTGGGCATATCGAACCTCGGTTAAGACTACCATTGGTTTTTCTCCTTTCTAGTGAGTACACGGTGTGGAGTCGATATTACCTATTGAATGTGAAATCCCTTCTCTTAGATTGGTATTCACGCTCCTCCCTGACACTTTCGATCTCGAGCGATGTGTCGTACACCTAGAGAGTCTTGAGGAGCAGTGTCGAGACACCTCTACGGCTATCAAGGTGAACAAAAGATGTGTCAAGGTCCAATACGATAAGTTTGTCTATCCTCGATTGTAAACTGAAGGTGACTTGGTCCTTTTATATGATCAAGCCAAAGAACCATTGGGGGCAAGCAAGTTCAAACCCATGTGGCACAGTCCCTATATCGTGCGACGTGTCTTAGAAAAAGGAGCCTATGAGTTAGAATATTATGAAGGGAATATGTTGGCCGAGCCCAGGAATGGACTCTACTTGAAAATATATTACGCTTGAGCCCCAAGCTTGGGCATAACTCTTTGTATACTAATGTAATTTAGTGTATATATATTTTCCTTTTATTTTTCGTCTTCAGCTTGCTTATCAAGTTTTCCCTTGGTTGGCAGATGTAAACGGAGTCTTCGGTCTACTTAGGATTTGCAGACAGAGCCAGTCGTCATACACAAAACTTGGCTTTTGTCACTTGGGTGGTTTACTCACCGAAGGGTCTACTGGTGTCTTCAGGTGGCGTATGCCTAGGGCCATCCATGAATAATGTGGTCGAACATAGCGTCGTTATAGAACTTTTGCACGATGTTATTTCCCATGGTATTCGCTCTTTAGAATTTTGCATGGATTCCCAATTAGTAGTATGTCAATTGAACGACAGTTATCGCATGCGCGATCCTACTTTTCGACAATTCCTACGGGTACGTCTTTTAGAGCGACAGTTTGATTTTATTACTTATCATCACATACCTAGGAGTTCTAATTATGTATCTAATGCTTATGCTAATTTCGTTTTAGATTAGGATTTGTCACATAAATAAAGCAAAGAAAACAATCTCATTAATGTACACATTGTAATATAAGTAAAGCCAAAGAACCCTGTTTTATATATATTTCAAAAAATATGATGTTTATAATACAAAATTGGGGCCAACACCTACACATATACAACCGATAATACAAAACCCATGACATCTACGCCTATGGCACTGGATGTGTGTCATGATAACAAACTAGGGCATTTGTGAGATGCCGAAAGAGTCGCACCCAAGCTCTGGGCACACCAACCACTTGTCGTTGCATGGCCTCCGACAGATCCTCTACCTGAACCATCGGAATCCTATGTGTCAAACAAGACAAGTTGCCCTGCACATTTTGAAGGATTCTCTATGCTTCTCCTCCCACCGCCTCATCTCCCCGGTGCCTCCGACGATGTCGTGGAAGCCCATCCAACCATCACAAACCTATGTCTAGGTCACACAAGTGTCTAGTTAGTACTTAAGCATCATCTAAAAATATTTATGTCTTCCTATACAAAAATAGAAAAAAAATGAAATATTTAAAAACTTTGACATACCTATGCCCCCGTAGGCGGTCCCTGGTGGCAGTGGCATGTCAAGGTCCCCTCTGAAGTTGATCCCTTCATAGGGGTAGTCATCTAAAGCAATGACATGTCGCCTCCACCAGTAAAATAAATCATCATTGTAGGGTGTGGGCACCCTACCTCCCCTCTGTCGTCTCATTACCTCGGTCCACCATGCCATGGCTGGATCGCGAGGTCCTCTAGGAATGATCTCGACTCTAGGTCCCAAACCTGGAACCCACTTGAAGAAAAATCTACACAAGATACAGGAAAACTTGAAGTTCCACTTGTCACCTTATTTGCACTTTGTCAATTGGCTCTTCATATTAGCCAGTAGTGAGGTGCACCAATCATACACCATGGGTCTTAAGCACTCTACAGAATAGAACATGAGTGGCCTCGATGTCTGATTCAACGAAGTCAATCCTGTGATCCTGGTCAAAACGAGGACAACAATCTTGAGGCTGAGATTTTTTATCGCTCGGATGGGGAGTTGACTCCTGACCTTCTCGGTCCCCGCTATACAATGAGTGTCTATGTATTCCTTTATCTTCATACTTCTC
>ML792308.1:167858-182512 GCA_009831015.1 Picea engelmannii | reverse complement strand
CGTTGATCCTAATGACCCATGAAGATTCAATCTCCTCCACTCAACCCCTCTTCACTCATAACTGCCAAATTAAAAAATCCTTTTCTTTACTGATTATGGAAAATGGAAGCCAGAATAATTTGGTGTCTAAAGACCTTGTCAACTGCCTCAAACTGATTACTACTCCCCACCCACAATCCTATCAGGTCAGATGGGTCGAGAAGTATGTCCCCCGCCTCTTAGTTTCTGAGCATTGTCTCGTCACTTTTTCCATTGGCCATTTCAAAGATACTGTCCTTTGTGATGTTTCTCCCTTGGATTGTTCTGATTTGCTGCTAGGGATCCCATACAAAACCCAAATAAATGATATCTATATGGCCAAATCTCACCAATACAAACTTACCAAAGAAGGACGTACTTATATATTAACCGTAGAAACACCAAAACCCCCTGCTACCAAAGAACAAATATTGCATGCATGTTTAAATCAATATATCTCTCTCTGTATGGTGCACCCCATAACACCGAATAATACCACTCACTCTATTCCTGAAACAATGAATCTCCTCCTCCAAGGGTTTGCAGATTTGTTTCAATCTTCGGTGGGACTCCCCCCCTCCCGACACATTGACCATTCCATTTACCTCATCCCCATATCTGCTTTACCTAATGACCCTACATACCGGTTGGCCCCAAAAGAAACAGAGGAAATGGAAAGACAATTGACCGACCTCGTCAACTCTGGCCACATCCAACCATCATATTCTCCCTGTGCTTCTGCCACATTTGTCATCCCCAAACGAGATACTTCATAAATGCGCCTTGTCACCGATTATTGAGCCTTGAACGAAGCCATAGTAAAAAACCATTAAACCCTGCCCCGGATTGAGGAGTTACTCAACACATTCCATGGAGCTAAGTGGTTTACTAAATTGGATTTAACAATCAACTAACATCATGTTCGAAGGAACCCAGATGATGTTTGGAAAATAGCTTTCAAGACCAAATTTGGTCTTTTTGAGTGGAAATTTATGCCCTTGGGCCTCACCAATGCCCCAACCACTTTCATGAGGCTCATCAATGAAATCTTCAGGTCACATTTGGGTCAATTTGTAGTCATATACTTAGATGACATTCTCATCTTTAGTTAGACATGGGACACTCACATGCAACATGTCCGACAAGTTCTCTAAATCCTTCGAGAACACAAGTTACAAGTCAAAGAGAAGAAGTCATATTTTGGTCAGAGTTTAGTTCCCTATCTCGTCTTTATGGTTAGCTCAGAAGGTATTCAACCATATCCATCCCACATCCAAGCATTGAAGCAGTGGCCACTACCTCCTTGAGATAAGGATCTCAAAATCTTTCTGGGTGGCACCAATTTATATCGTAAGTTCATTCCCTATTTTTCACAACTTGCCCATCCTTTGTATCAACTCTCAAATAGTTCTACTACATTTATCTAGACTAAAGAAGAAACTAGTCACTTTGCTCAACTCAAAGAATCCCTCTACTCATGCCCTATCTTACACCTGCCATACCTCTCCCAACTCTTTGAGATGGATTCTAATGCCTCACAATATGCTATTGGTGTTACCCATGATTTTGGTTATCATGATGATGTCTTAATGATGGTGTACTCAGGCTCTTCATAAGAACTTTCTCCTGAGAAAAGTTACTTTCTTCTCTTTCCAGAAATATCATTTTTGAAGGAGGTTCGCAGGCTGCTAATACATTTGCCTGCGAGAATGCATGATTCTCGTAGGCTGCCTTAAGCCAGGGTGCGATAAGTTCGCACTGTGTTGAACTGCTAGGGTGTGAACTCTTTCTTAAGCAAGGAAAAAGGTGAATTCTTTAAGTTTCTAGAAGGGAATCCTCTAGAAGGATGAGATGGCATTCGAATGGTTATCCTAGTACTGGATTCTTTGATATTTTGGGATCATTTTTATCCAAGTAACCAATTCATTCTCTCCTATATATTGAGGGGATTCTCATGGAAAAGGTTAGAATCAAACAAGGTTAAGTGAGACATTGGAGAATTAGTGAAAGATTGTGTGAAGGACTAAAGCTACAACAGCTAGGGAACTCCAACAAGTTTATGAAAGGTGGTTGATCTTCTTTATGCAAGTGAGCAAGTGTGTGTGTCAGAGCAAAGGGCCATCGAAAGGAAGTTTGCAACATCAAGGCTCAGGTTGTAATATTTACTTTCCATCAATATGATACAATAATGTGTCCCTTTCCCATAAATTTAGTTCCACTTTATTGTATAACTACTTGAGAATATACATAGATTGACTGTTGAATAGATTGTTCTTTCTTCACTTCGGTTGGTTTGTATTGTTTTGATCTTGACTATATGAGAGCACTGGAGCGAAGTAGGAGCAACAAAGACCAAAGGAAGCGATCATAAGGTATGTTCTTTAATCATACCTCCTATTACATTCAATAGTTAAAATCTAGGGAAAGAGTATCATTATGTCTTTCTTTGTTCTAGATCTAGGTGGATCTAGGGAGATCGGTTTGTGTCCGCACTTATATATTTATCCAATAACAAAATTGGCGACTCTACTGGGGAAAAAATCCCATTTTCTTTGTGGCTTTTGATATTTTTCTGTGGCCATTTTCTCTGGTTTCACTTTTATCTTATCCTATCAGTCTCTGAGTCTTCAGGATATCCTGATAGACCTTCTGGGTCCAGAAGCCTTTGTCAATTTTGCTTCAATTTTCAAATTTTTGATTATGTTCAAGAATTCTTGCACTGCAATTCATTGCAGCCTGTGAGAATTGGTAAGGTTCGCATCTTGCCTATAGGTTTCAGTGCGAGGTTCTCTCACCCTACTTAAGGGTCACCTGCGAGAATCAATGATTCTCGCACAGTGTAATACTGACAGCCTGCGAACCCATTTTTTCAAAATTTTGGATTTGAGTTTTGGCATCTTCAACTGCCCAGATTAGTCTAGGTGCCTCATAAGAGTTTCTTGGACCATTGATTGGTGTCTTTCTTGTCTTCGTTTGCGTGCATGAACAGTCTTAGGATTGCAAGGATTTTCTTGTCACTTTTGTCTTGACTTTCGTTTCTTGACTTTTCTTGGCACAACCATTCTCTCTGATTTTGGATCTGAGTGTGTTTGATTAGTTAAGAACCAGTGATTTGTTGAAAGTTGAGTTTTTCTTAGTCTTTATCATTTGCTTCTAGTTTGAAAGATCATTTTCTTATGCAATTGAAAAGACTAGTTTGGGTTTCTTTGTTTTAACAAAGTTCATTATTGCTTTTAGTGAATTTTTTGAAACAAAAAGATTTGATTTCTTGCTTTATATTAGATTGGGGGAATCCTTGCATTTGAAGTAGTGAAATTGCATGATTCTTGGAATTTTTTGATCTTAAATTATGAAAAATTTTCCCCCTCATGGCCGTGGGGGGCCATGAATCGTGCATTGGTGTTCAATACCTTTTTCTCATTTCCCGAGAATCTTGATATTGATGAGTTTAATATATTTTGGGACATCATGCATATGGGAATGATAAATGTTTTCTCCTTCTCGTAGCATAGATTTCATCGAAATGAAAAGATTGCATCTTCATATCTTTGCATATTTTCGAGTCGGTCAAAACACCATATTGTCCACGCCATCTTCCTTTTGAGTAACAACAGCCATAAAATAAAGCGCTTATAAAAATTGATTAGACACTTTTATCCTTTTTGGTAGAAAACCTACATTAGATTAGTCGTAGGGCTTTGGAATAGGTGTGAAAGATAACTTTCCAAAGTTGCAAACAAACATAGTATCTTGTGATAGGGAGAGTTAAATCCACTTATTACATTTTGTCTTGGGAAGCCCTTCTAACACAAGGGTCAATCACGAGGTCGCATTGATACTGGCAGAGTTACTCACCCTTCTTTGTTGGTCTTGGTGTAGAGATTACGTGTATTATGGGGGTTGCTTGAGAGGTATACCCACAATGATGAGTGGAATCCTTTCAAGTTGATTTCAGGCTAGATACCCTGCCTTTGCACGTGGATTAGACTGTCGACTGTTTCCCCAAGCATCACTGTAGTAAGTGGTAACCTTAGTGACCTATCTCTATAGGTTCTTTACATGAGGTGACTGTGGAGGGGCAAATCTTCATGGTACCTGGAATCGACGTTGGCCAAACTCACTCGGGCTCGTTGGAGGGTATACCCACGATTATGTGTGGGAGCTTTCACCAGGGTGTAAGTCTGTTAAGCAGGTCATCAACGTAACTTTTCCATCCTCTCTATCTTAGCCCCTTCTTACATTGTTCCCGCGACGTTGGATTTCATCACCAACTAGTGCGTTCATTGTGAGAAGGTTTTGTTTTCTTGCTTGCTTACTAGATTTTTAGTGTGTGCTGTTTGTTTTCCTTAGAGTAATCTAGATTGGATATTTGTTTAATGGCATCAGTTCCCGAAATGACCAATGAAGGAACTCCTGCTCCAGGGGAATCTTTTGTTTTTCCTTCTTATGGGAACATTGGTCCTCCTCACATCACTACTTTGAGCCTTCCAGGTCTCACAATTGGATTACCGGTATGGTTGTTTTCCACTTAGGTAATCTTGAATGCAGTAAGTGCTTCGGTCATAAGCACTTCCCCCCATGAGCATCAACCTCATGTTGATCCTTCACCTTCTTCACCAGTAAGGTCTTCTTCATCTTCTTCACTTGCAATGTTGCCTTCCATTTCATCTTCTTCGTTGGGTGAAAGTTCTGAAGCTAGTAACCTGGTGAATAAGAAGAAGAAGAAAAGGAAGAATAAGAAGAAGAAAATTAAGCAAGGATCCAAACCTCCAATCACTATCAAACATGTTGGAAAACAACTAGTTACTGTTAATCGTGATGGGAGTGTTGATGATGTCAAGATCACCCACACAACTCGTAAGCCCAAGTACCCTTGCAGGCTTTGTAAGGGTAGCCATCTTCTTAAGGATTTCCCTGGTCTACCCAAGGTTATAGAAACATGGTCTACACATCCTCGCCAACCCATATCGTCAGCCTCTGAACAACATGTTGATGACCTCCTGTCAACCAGTCATGATACTATTGGGAAGAAGAAAAGTAGAGTCAAGTTCCCTTGTATGTTATGCAAAGTGATTCATCTCACTCACCTTTGTTCTCGAATGGACGAAGCCTCAAAATTACTATAAGACATGATTGTTTCACAGCCTCAACTTCCAACTGCTTACTGTAATCTTTCTCTCAACCCACCTGTAGTTGATGGAATGATCAATCTGGTTCCCCTATCAGTCAGTTCGGTTGATCAAGTGGTCAATCTGGTCACATCTTTGGATGAACTAGTAGACCAAGTGGTTGATCCGATCCCATCCTCGGTCAACCCCACTCTCCCATTAAAGAGTGAAACCCAAGCGATCGATCTGTTTCCACCTGTCGACCCCATTCTCACCCTGGAGAATGAAACCCAAGTGGTCGATCTGATTTCTCCATCGGTCGATCCTACTCTCCTACTAGAGAGTAAACCTGATACTGCCCATGTTTTTCTCATTGATACATAATCTCCTGTGCTGAGGGGTATTCCTCCTTCTCCCATGGAAGCCCCTCCAAGTAATGAGGCCATCCGTTTTGATTGGGGTGTGCTAACTAGACCTCGTCTTCCCTCTCACATTCCTTTCCAAATTACAATGTAGGTTTGTGGTTGGGACGTTCCTCAGATGCTGATAAATGAAGGTTCATCTGTTAGTATTTTGTCCTCTATTTCTTGGAAAGCCTTGGGTTATCCTCCACTTGCGCCGGTTACACAAAATCTATTAGCTTTTAATAGAAGAACCAGTCAACCTTTAGGGACCCTTCCTCAGTTTCCTATAACTTTGGAAGGGAAAACTGTCTTTATTGACGTCATGGTAGTCCAAGACCCCTTGGATTTATCTTTACTCCTTGGGCGAAATTATGTCTATGCCATGAAATCTATTGCGTCTACTCTTTTTCGTGTGATATCTTTCCCTCACGATGGAAGGGTTGTGACTGTTGATCAACTTTCATTCATTGACCCCGCCTGGATTGCCTCCATGAATGGTTCTTGTATGCAGACAGTATCGCCCCTACCACAGATCAATTATGTGGCATTGTCATCCATGGCTTCAACTTCTGATGACTTAGATCCAGTAGTTGACATGGTAGTCTCTTCGATAGGGTTGTTAAATCTTTATCTCTTTACTCCTATCATGACCCTTGACATGGTGTCCTTCCAGAGTGTGTTTCTTCCGTCAAATGAAGACTTCTTGGAATCCATGACCGAGTTTTGTCCCTTGACATGGTGTCATTCCAGAGAATTGTTCTCTTGGAATCCATGATCAAGAAGAGAGTTTCGAGGATAGTTTTTGCGTCTTTGAGGCAACCTCGTTAAAAAATGAAACAAAGGTCTTTAAGCATGGTTTTCTAATTTCAAGCTCGTTAAAAAATGAAACCATTCGACAATAGTTTTTGTGTCTTTGAGGCAACCTTGTTAAAAATGAAATAGAGGTTACGAGCATAGTTCTTGTTTCTATGTCAAGCTTGTTAAAAAATGAAATAGTTTTCCCCCTCTCTATTTGAGTCAAGTCCTTCATCTAGTATTTGAAGCTTCATTTCATTCTCCTTTGTCGTTGGATGAAATGAAGCTTGGGGGGCATTTACTTCTAGCCTCTGGACTTCATGCTGAAGTTGAGCCGCTAGTTTCTTAAGCTGGGGGCTAAGTATCAACCATCCATGTGATATGCGTTGGGAAGTCCAAGCATAGTTTTCTATGGTTCAAGCTTGTGTAAAAACGAAACCACTTACCTCAAGCATAGTTTCCTCTAGTTCAAGCTTGCGTAAAAATGAAACTAGGTCCAAGCATAGTTTTGTTTTGTTTTAAAGCTTGCGTAAAAATGAAAACAATCTCGAGCATCGTTTTTGTCAGTTCTTGCACTCGTAAATACATGAGAACATGATTAAGCATACTTTTATCACTTTTTCGGGCTCAACAAGGTTATACGAAAAAGGAACCCCCTGGAGTCCTCTTTAAGCTCTTTTTAGACTCTCTAAACATGAAAAGATCGTCGAGCGACCTTGCTATTTTCACGCTCGATAAAGTATTTGAACTAAGCGTCTGGTGAGCGATGATTTATCTCTTTTTCGGTCTCATTCAGACTATTTTATGAAAAAGGAACTAAGAGAGTTCTCTTTTAAGTGTTTTTCCAAACTCTATATGAAAAACATTTGAGTTTTCTATCTTTGGACTTGTTAAACAAACATTGACAGACCCGTGATGGGACCGAGCCACTCCTTCTTAGGGTTCATTAAAAATACTCCGAGGGACTCATCCGAAGGATGAGATTACATCAACAAGCATATGTTATCCTCCTCAAGCTTGCGTAAAAATAAAGAGGTACTTGCCAGAAATGGTGGGGGGAAATTTGGGAAAGGGATATGTTTCATCTTCGTATTGGTTGGCAGTAAGTGTCGCTCTTGAACATGACACCCCCTATTCATCACATTTGAAGCCGGTTTGGGAAATCCAGTTGTCTCTCATTCGATTTTCTACAAGGTCATTCCCTGTGTCGTCTTTGAGTCAATACTGCCAAATCATTGGTCATGTCGTTCATATGTTCAAGAGCAGTCCATTTGAAACCTATATTGAGTCGGCCATCTGCAGTTATCCATTCTATCCATGTCGGCCTTCCCTGTGTCCAGTCCAATTTGCAAAATGCTCTGTTTCACCTTCAAACTCTGTTACTCATTTCATTTCATTGATGGGGGATACATCAAGGCCCTCCTGTGATGAGTTTTGTTCCGTTGACTTCATCTCATTATCCAGAATCAAGACTTAGAAATTATTTGGTACCTTGGAGCTTACATTCCTCAATGGTAGGTTTCCTCGCTTTCAACAGTGGATTTACATCATTGACCCCTAATGAAAAGATTCCATCGAATGTTCGACTTCAAATCATTCATTCACACTCGATGGATTGTACCATGGTACCTTGGAAGTCATTGTCATCAATGGTGATTTCCCTCGCACTTGTTAACGGTTACATCAATGACCGGTAATCAAGTGGTTTCTGCCATGTTCGACTTCAACACATGTAATCACATGGTTAGATTCATACTTTGGGCGACGAAATTGAAGACCCTGGATATCATCTTTGTAATCTAGGTTGTGATGGAGTATGTATAATTTGTGACACATAGATCCACTGTGTATGTTCCGTGGCTATGTCGTCTTGATTTGAAATTTCTCGCATAGATCCACAGTGTATTCAGGTGGCTATGCTATATTTTGACGTCGTGGATCCACAGTGTATGATTGCTGGCCATGACCCATGTCTATAATTTCATCATTCTGTGATATGAGTATGGGAATGCCTACCTCAGAATTGGTATATATGATATTCTACAGATGCTTGGTTGTTCGCAGGTTTCCAATTAGATGTGCTCCTGCCTGGTTCTCGACACACACATGCAGCTTACAAAGTCTATCGGTTGTCACTGGTTCCAACCTCAGACTTTGGGGGGAATTCTGTTACCCATGATTTTGGTTATCATGATGATGTCTTAATGATGGTGTACTCAGGCTCTTCATAAGAACTTTCTCCTAAGAAAAGTTACTTTCTTCTCTTTCTAGAAATATCATTTTTGAAGGAGGTTCACAGGCTGCTAATACATTTGCCTGCGAGAATGCATGATTCTCACAGGATGCCTTAAGCCAGGGTGCGAGAAGTTCACACTGTGTTGAACTGCTAGGGTGCGAACTCTTTCTTAAGCAAGGAAAAAGATGAATTCTCAAAGTTTCTAGAAGGGAATCTTCTAGAAGGATGAGATGGAATTCAAATGATTATCTTAGTACTGGATTCCCTGATATTTTGGGATCATTTTTATCCAAGTAACCAATTCATTCTCTCCTATATATTGAGGGGATTCTCATGGAAAAGGTTAGAAGCAAACAAGGTCAAGTGAGACATTGGAGAATTAGTGAAAGATTGTGTGAAGGACTGAAGCTACAACAGCTAGGGAACTCCAAAAAGTTTATCAAAGCTGGTTGATCTTCTTTATGCAAGTGAGAAAGTGTGTGTGTCAGAGCCAAGGGCCATCAAAAGGAAGTTTGCAACATCAAGGCTCAGGTTGTAATCTTTACTTTCCATCAATATGATACAGTAATGTGTCCCTTTCCCATAAATTTAGTTCCACTTTATTGTATAACTCCTTGATCATATACATAGATTGACTATTGAATAGATTGTGCTTTCTTCACTTCGGTTGGCTTGTATTGTTTTGATCTTGACTATACGAGAGCACTGGAGAGAAGTAGGAGCAACAAAGACCAAAGGAAGCGATCATAAGGTATTTCTTTAATCGTACCTCCTAGTACATTCAATAGTTAAAATCTAGGGAAAGAGTATCATTCTATCTTGCTTTGTTCTAGATCCAGCTGGATTTAGGGAGATCGGTTTGTGTCCGCACTTACGGATTTATCCAATAACAATTGGTGATGTAATTAAGCATGTAGGACACCCCATTTCTTACCACTATGAAACCATGTCTGAGGCAAAGAAAAATTATATCACCTATGACAAAAAGTTTTATAGTCTGGTTCAATCCCTCAAGCAATGGAGACATTATTTGCTGGGGAAAGAAACAAATCTGCATATAGACCACCACCCTTTGATTTTCACCAACTCTCAGTCGAAGATTCAGGAACAAAGGCACCTTAAATGGGCCTCCTATATTCAACAATTTCACATGGTGATCAGATATAAGAAATGCACTTCTAATAAGATGGATGATTTGTTAAGCCGGCTGCCACTCCATTTCTCTCAATTCTAGAAGCGAGTTGTGCTACCTATTACAGATGGAAGGATCAATATGCTACTGACCTTGACTTTCAAGAGATCTAGGTGGCATTGCAAACTCCCATAGTGATCAATCATACCCCCTTCCTACACTACACTATTCCAGATGGATGATTCTATAAGTTGAATTTTTTATGTGTTCCACACTCAGAGGACCGCCTCTTTCTCATCAGGGAGGTGCATGCTTCAACCTATGGGGGACACTTCGATACCACAAAGACCATCCAACATCTGCAATGCCATTTCCATTGGCCTTCCATGCAACCTCAAGTTGAAAATTTTATCTGAGCCTATGCATTATGCTCACAATCCAAGCCATCGAACCAGAATCATGGGTTGTATCAACCACTACGTCTTCCTTCCCGTCCTTGGGAGTCAATCTCAATGGACTTCCTCAGTGGACTTCTGACAAACCAAAAGAAACATGATGCAATTTGGGTAGTGGTATGTCGCTTCAGCAAAATGACACTTTTCATCCCATGTACAAAGACTACTACAACAGTACAAACAACGGAACACTACTTCCAACATGTCTTGCCCCATTTTGGCCTCCCAAGGACTGTCATCTCAGACAGAGATTCGTGCTTCCTCGACACATTTTGGAAGTCCATATGGGCACTATTGGGGTGCCACCTCATGTTTTCTACTGCATTCCATCCTCAAACGGATGGCCAAATAGAAGTTGTCAACATGGTCTTGGTTCATTCTCTTTGAACTCACTTTGGGCACAACAAACAATGGGACAATTACTTGCACATTCTACAACATAGCTACAACAAGGAAACACATTCTTCTACAGGATTTTCACCTTTTGAAGTCTTCTTGGGGTCCCAACCAGCATCTACAACTGAAATCCTAGTCACTTGGGCTCCTCAAGGCACCTCCCATCAACAACAGGAACAACTCTCAGCACAACAATTTCTCCAACAAATTTCACAACGCCATACTATAGTAATAGAAACACTTAAAGAAACTCAAGAGAATGCCAAGCAGTGCCATGACAAACAAATTACCTTCATGTCCTTTCAACTGGGAGATCAAGTTTAGTTACACTTGAATAAGAAGCGCTTTAAATGCCACCATCACAAGCTTCTGCCAATAATATATGGCCAATACACCATCCTTGACAAGCTTGGAGAAAATGCTTATAGGTTGGAACTCCCACCACAACTAGGAATCCACAATGTTATTAATGTAAATCACTTGAAGTTGTTTGAGCCTCCCCTCTTGGAGGAACCAGTCACCATTACTCATCCAGTGGACAACATTCCGGATTTCCAACTCCAATTAGCCAAAGACACTCTACTAGACACCCGAACCCACTCTACAAGGCACCTGTAACACACATCTAGGATGTTAGGAAATTAATCATTCCTTGAATACATACACAATAACAACTTCGTTTTAGAATAATTTCATTGATTTTCATTTAGACATTTCTTCTACATTTGCTCATTGATAAATCTGCATAACAAGGTGAAATAAGTAATATGTTAACTCTATGATTTAGAACTTAAAACAAAAGTATATACAAAATATCAATAACCAAATACCATCGAAAAATACCTCCTCCTTAGCTTGTCGAAGCTCATCGGTTGTAATGTAGTTCTGGGCGCTTCCAAGCATTTTTTTCCTGCTTGCCCAGAGTGAAATAATGGAATCCTCCCTGCCAACTAGGAGCCTAGCCAGCTTCCTAGCTCCAAGAAACCTTTCAGTTTCTTGGCCCTCTGTGCTCATGACTCAAAGAGAAGCAAAGCACAAATTCTCAAAGAAAACTATCACAAGAATTATATCTTCCAAGAATTTCACAAACTCTCACCATGCTCAAGCCTCTCCAATCCCCCCTTCCTCACCACTTCTCCTCCTATTTATCAAGTTTTCAAACACCCTTCCCCAAGTCTCCTCAACCACCCTCATTACTATCCATCAGCCTCCCTTATCTAGATTTTGGGGAAAAGATTAAAATAAAACTAAAATATAAATGACTTGCATTAAACAACAATAAAATAAAATAAAAGTCTTTCTTCTCATGCTAGCTAATAAATGTAATTTCACAATTTTCCCCAAAATGAATATAACACCCCACCATGCTCATTCAATTCATCAAACCCACCATCTATCAAAGTCAAGAAGGTATTTAATGCTTCTAGATATTTTGTATGCATTATAATTTAATATTCAATAAACATTCAATTAAATAATTAATAATTTACTTTAATAATTAATACATTAATTAATTGTACTAGGGTACATGGGTAGGGTATGTGTGCGTAGCTAGTGGACACATATCCCATGTATGTACTAATGATAAACAACCATTTCCTCTAGTGCATAGTTCCTATATGATCACCAAGACATGTAGGACAACAGATCAAGTAATGCATCATTTAATAATCTTTAACGAACAAAATTACACCAATTCATCAATAAATCATTATCATACTTAAAATATCAATAGGAAATAAAAGAGAGTTTTAAACATGGTAGGAACCAAGTGAGTAAACAATAGTGGCATCTCTAATCCTCAATCAGTATTCTAAACTATCATTGAAGCATCCTTCCTTCCTAACCTACTTCCATCTTCCATCCTATCTTTTCCTCTGTTGAACTAAGATGGAGTGTCAACGACATTGACCTAACTCCAGATAGAACCCATAAGTGGAAGTGTCGATAATCTCGACCAAAATTTCCCAGAAGGCAACTAACATTCACTATCACATGTCTAGGGGAGCGTGACTTCACACAACCTTCCCACAACTGTAGGTTTCATAGGATAAATGGTGGGCAATACCTCCACCCCTCCTTATAGAACTAGGGTCAACACCCTATATCGAGCCATACTATGCAACTACTATTCTTAGAGTCACGTAATCAAACAATCACTCTGGGCAAGTTGTGCGTGCTGTCAAAACCACACTCACCACAAATCATAGAAATATTTCGAATCATAAATTAAATAATAAGTACAACATATAGCATATACTATCTTATTGATGTCTACGACATCCAAGTCACCTCAACACTCTAGTCATTTGGCTATCGAATAGCTCATTAACCTGTAAGTCAATCCACCAATAACTCATATCTATGCATATACATAATAATTTCATATAAGGATCCATATTTGTATTGACGTTCAATTTAAGAAATGCATGTTTACTTCAATCATGTCTGGCATCTGTTATGCATTCATATCCTAACTTGAACTAGTATCCACATACCTAAATTCCATATTTTAACTTGCATGTTTAAACAAATCAGAGAGCTATCATCATCATGAGTATATAACAATGAAAATAATATCATGCAACATATAAAAATATGTACATATCTCAAATATTTATCTCAATCTAATTGAGCCCAAACAAATGTTAAGAATTGAATTACTAAGATGAGTAAACAGTCCATCTTTTAACTCCCTAAAGGTCAAGATATGGGGAATTACATACACCCACCCTTCAAGAAACTTCGTCCGGAAGTTACGCTCATTCACAATATGAGTAGAATTTATGACACAACTTCTATTTGTCTTTCATGATAACAAACCTTGTGTTTTATTGGTCCCACTGGACCAAGACTTGATTACAACTTGTCGGGGCTATTAATATATTGATTGTAACTATGCCTATTTCGTAGGAACTTTACTATGGCTTGACTGTATTTTATTACCATTGGTAATTAAATTAATGAAAGTACATGTTTCTCTTGTAGATTTATTAATCCTAAGTTTCATATAGGAGCCTTGTATTTAGAGTATAGTCTATTGGTTTGGTCACCAGTTAGAACCTGAACTTATGATCAATTATTTAGTTAAGTGAGTCCTTTATTGAGTTCAATATATATTTATCCATGTCATATATACAATCCCACCTTGGATACCTTGATAATTATAAATAACCATGATTGACTTTGATTATTACTCTAGTTTGACAATACATATGCCATCACTCATGAGATTGGCACACAAAAGTTTGAATCATGCTTAGGAACATAGACTAAGATAATGCTAACTGATTTCTATGTGATGTCGTCATTTTATGGTTTATTTACTCATTTTCCTCGATCTCGCTTTCCTCTTCAGTCATATAATTTAGATCTCGACCAAGTTAATAGTTGAGTAAGATTATCTTCATCATAGTTGAGAAAATTATGCTTCCTATCCATAGTTAATTTTTACCAATGTGCCTATACATAAAGAACACCATTTTGTCATGTGAGTTAGTGAACATTTCTATACTAAGAATAAATTACTAAGGGTTCATTCCAAAATCTTTAGTCACTTGTCCTTAAGGTATTCTCTTCTCACATTTGTACTTCGTATGTCTCACAAATATATCGTTTGTACCTACATAAATCCTACTAACTCTAGCCTATATATCTTTTCTTGTCCATCTCTATCACTTTCAAGTTCTTTCCCCTTACTATGAAAGAATTTTAACGATGGAAAGTGTTTTCATCATTCCTTATCTATATTTTATTTTATTTTCCAATCAGAGTTTCTTCACAGGGAAATATGCTTCTTGGTGAGCAAGCAGTTGTTAAACTAATTAATGCATTTCAAGATGTGAGCTACCTTTTAGAAAACTCACCTCTCTTACAAGGGACTTGTGCATAATAAACCACGACACTCCATTGTGATATCTACTACCAATAAATTTATGGGCAAAAGTGACACCCTTCCAAAGGAATACCCCATTTTCTCAAAGCATTCTTTCATTCTTTTTTCTTAGTTAACTAGCATTAGCTAAGGTACTTATCACTCATCTTACTAACTTGTAAGTGGTCAATATCTTTCTTGTAACAATGATGTGTCCTTCACTCTTAGCATTACTA
>ML792308.1:151054-166478 GCA_009831015.1 Picea engelmannii | reverse complement strand
ATCACACATAATTTTTTATTTATTTTTATAATACAAATTGATTGATATTTATAAATTCATATATTTAAATATAAAAATAAATATGTACAACTTCATAGAAATATTGTATTTATACATACCAAAATTTAATTATGATATATTTCCAAAAGAATTTAATTAAATTATGAGACTACATAATGTTCGAAACTAAAATAAAACGCTGTGAAGGACAAATGAATGGGTGCGTGCAGTGTATAACATGGGCTGCTCTCGACTACTTATAGTGTGCCAGGGA
Organism: Picea engelmannii; assembly: GCA_009831015.1. Taxonomy (NCBI): domain Eukaryota; kingdom Viridiplantae; phylum Streptophyta; class Pinopsida; order Pinales; family Pinaceae; genus Picea; species Picea engelmannii. The sequence continues at coordinate 166,204 of ML792308.1, read as the reverse complement.
GAGGAAGGAACATACCTGCCCAAAACTCTACCAAGCAAAGAGAAATGACCTATTTTGCCATTGAACTTTGTGTCGTTGTCAAATAAAATAAAATAAAATAAAAATTGTGTGGTTGCTACTGGTGTGAGTTTCTCGAGGAATATTACTATACGACTAAGCCTTGAAACAATTAGACTACATAACCAGTTCACTCCGATCTCCAAAAACAATTGGTCCCTAAAACGGACTTAAAAATTATCCCAGTAAGAACAGTAAAACGTACGAATAACTCACTCCTGGGTTTTGTTTTCTTTGGATTTTTTTTTTTTAAGTATTTAATAGAGTTAAATGAGAATTTGAAATGGGTGTTACAAGAGACAAGAGAGACAACATAAATGCAGTGTACCTAATACTGCTTTTACTTAAATGCAGTATATATTAGTTGACTAATACCAAGCTTGGAAAAGGAGGATAGACATCCAATATCTCTATCCGTGTGTCATTATGTCAACCTTCAACTTTACTAACTCGGTTTTCTTCCAATCCAATCACTCTATCCACTTGCATGTATGTGTTTAATTGCCAAGGAGGGTAGTTGAAATATTTACGTTAGCTTGTAGCGGGGTTTATCTCATCAAGGTGGCAGTGCTCAGTACAATAGGAGGACATCGAAATAGTTAAAGATATGGTTCCCAAGGTCAGTTAACAGGTCATTGATGGTAGGTTAGAGATATCGAGTTTGGGTTTCGATAGAAAAATGAGTAGACTATTTTAACCAAACTAGGAGCTAGCTAATCAGAGAGAATCTTACAACCACACACACATTGCAGAGGGAATATGGCATCAGTGTGTTTATTCCAAATCTTCATGTGGCTATGTTTATTGCCTTTCTATTTCTCAGATCCAGAAGCCAAATGCACAGGCTATAAAGTGGCCCTCAACTCCTTTTATGTCACTCAGGGCATTAACATCACATATATTTTAACTCTCTTTAATGATGTTGTCACTTTTGAAACCCTGAAGACCTGGAATTGTGGTGTAATCAACGATGATAATTTCATAAATTTTGGCATTAGGATCAGGATTCCCTTCTTGTGTGATTGTCTGGGTGAGGGCGATAACAGGTACCTGGGACATCTATTTCAGTATAACTTGAATGGTGGTGACACCTATGAGATAATTGGAGGCAAATATGCAAACCTCACCACTATTCCATGGCTGCAGAAGGTGAATTATTATAATGGAAATTCTATTTTGAAGGGTTCAACAGTAAATGTTAGTATCAGTTGTTCATGCAAAAATGTTGAAATCAACAAATACTATGGGCTCTTCCTTAGATATCCTCTCATGAATGCCACTACCGACAGTCTCTCCATCCTTAGCCAAACCAACAATGTCCCCTCCTCCTTCTTGAAGGCATATAATCATTCTCTTGATTTTGCCAACGCCAATGGGATTTCTTTCGTGCCCAATCAAGATCCAAATGGTAGTTATCTCCCTTTAGATCCAAGTGGAAGTGAAATTGGTGCGGGGACAATTGGAGGAATTTCCATGGGCATTTCTTTTGCACTAATTTTCATTGCTATTGGGATGTTCTATGTTTATGCTTATAAGCACAGGAAGGAAAAGAAGTCACTTCTGCGACAAGTGACAGATAAAGATGGATCTGTAAATAATCAAGGTCATCTAATACTGAATATCTTGTGTATTTAACCAATGTACTATGTGAGATGCCAAAGATTGACATACTGGGCAGAAAGGAAAACTTATGATGAACCTGAAATGCACCTGGAAAATATGATATTCAGAGTAGAGATCGAGGCTTATGATAGGGTTTAAAGTGGAAAAGAGGAGGAACATATATTCTCCATTACAATCTTTTGCGAAGAAGCACATAACTACAGATACGAGAAGCAAGGATGTAGTCCTCCGATATTCCTCCAAATATGACCATTTATATCAACAATATCCATGAGAAAACCAAGTTAGATGAGCTCAAAAGTATCTGTATGTAGTTTTCTCTCAATTTGGAAAAATTGTAGATGTTATTGCCCCCAAAACTCTGAAGCATCGGGGTCAGGCATGGGTTGTTTTTGATGAAGTTTCTGCTGGCACTCCGAAAAATGCAAGGCTTTCCCTTCCATGATAAACCAATGAGAATACAATATGCTAAGACAAAGTCAAATGCCATTGCAAAGGCTGATGGCACTGATGTCCCTAGGGAAAAACAAAGGAGAGAAGATGAGAGATTTGAAAGGAAGTGCAGGGAACAACATCATGAAACTCAACAACCTAGGGTGATTCCCAATGCAGCATACCCATATTTTGGGACTACTCTAGAAAGAAATCTATCATATCCTCCATATATGTCATCTCCAACAAAAATTTCTTGTCCTTCTTCTACAAGATGTGTAATGGCAGACAAAGCATCCATCCCACTAGTGAAACAAAATGCTCAATCAACACGGTCTAACTTCGCTAACAGATCTTCCAATGAATCCAGAGTAGGATTTCCACTTCTAGTATAATCATATGGACCATTCTCTATGGAAGAAGGCTGCTTGAAAGTTTCATTCTGGTAGAGAGGTGTGCTTAGAGCACCATATGGGTCAAAAGAATTGTTGAAGCTCACAAGAATTGTAGAAATACTCAACTCTTTTTCTCTCACACCATTTTCACATAAAGAAGCAGACGAATCCTCTGCAGTGCAATCTGTGTCATTGTTAACAACAAAAACCATTGTAAGATGAAGCTCCCTATCATTGTTGCACCTTGATGATACTATTGTAAAGCTATGATTTCTACACAACTCCTGAGACCAATGGGATCTACTCGAAGGTGGGTTGTAGATAAAAACCCTGGCCGATTTGTGAATTGTGTTGCTTCAATCCATGCATTACCAAGTTTTGCAATGTGGCCATGGCCATGGATGGCTAAGGAATTGAAAACCTGAAACTCTCCAACTTGGGTTTGCAGAGAACCGAGCCCATGTATGTAACACCCATCTAGCTACGGTGCACCAATTCTAATTCAGGGCTTATGGAAAATCAAGAATGAAGATATGGCTAAGTTGTGTGCGGAGGCAATGCAACTCAAAAAAAAATTTAATAAGCTCTACATTGGACATATTGACAGGGTTGATATCAGTTGTCTTTTCACATTTTAAATAACATGAATTCAATTCTGATGCTGATGCTCCATCGAATGCTGCTATTAAGCTTCCAAATGGTGAATGGCTATAAAGTAAAGTTGGTGCCAAGGGATGTAGTGCATAACAAACTAGCTATATAGATTGTTCTTTGGAATTAGATGATTTTTGTGTGGCTTCATTAAACTCTCAGAGTTAAAAGTTTGTGCAGACAACATGATGTCTCAACATGGGTGCCCGAGTTCAATTTTATCAATAACCACAATAGAAGCAACATACCCAATATAGATAGACTTCAGAAAATATTTATTCCAATCGGGAAGTTATAGTGTTGTGAACCAACGACTGTTCTGGTGATTGAGTTACATTGTGGATCTGTTTTACAAGAGGTTTCCACTATTTGGTCACTTTATGCTATTTTCTTCCAATTTTTCTCATCAAACAAGAACTCTCCCAGATCAATCATCAAGAGAAATCAAGAGAAGTTGTGATAAGTGATGTATTCTGAGTTAATCTTTACTTTCTGAGTTAATTTGTACTCTTCTTTGTGGAGATGAGGTATAGAGGTGACATGTCATGTAACAACCCAATTTGGATTGCAGAAAAAAGATAAAATCTCAGTGTTGTGGGTGGTCAAGCCCAGGTTTTAGCTTTGAAACCGGGATCTGATACCATATGTAACACCCATCTAGGATGATATGAAAATAATCATTCCTTGAATACATACACAATAACAACTTCATTTTAGCATAATTTCATTGATTTTCATTTACACATTTCTTCTACATTTTCTCAATGATAAATCTAGATAACATGATGAAATAAGTAATATGTTAACTGTATGATTTAGAACTTAAAACAAAAGTATATACAAAATATCAATAACCAAATACCATCGAAAAATGCCTCCTCCTTATCTTGTCGAAGCTCATCAGTTTTAATGTAGTTTTGGGCACTTCCAAGCATTCTTTTCTCGCTTGCCGAGAGTGAAACAACGAAATCCTCCTTGCTAACTAAGAGCCTAGCCGGCTTCCTAGCTCCAAGAAACCTTTCGGTTTCTTGGCCCTCCATCCCCATGAATCCAGGAAAAACAAAGCACAAATGCTCAAAGAAAACTATCACAAGAATTATATCTTCCAAGAATTTCACAAACTCTCATCATGCTCAAACCTCTCCAATCCCCCCTTCCTCGCCACTTCTCCTCCCTATTTATCAATTTTTCATACACCCTTCCCCAAGTCTCGTCAACCACCCTCATTATTATCCATCAACCTCCCTTATCTAAATTTTTGGGAAAATATTAAAATAAAACTAAAATATAAATGACTTGCATTAAACAACAATAAAATAAAATAAAAGTCTTTCTTCTCATGCTAGCTAATAAATGTAATTTCTCAATTTTCCCCAAAATGAATATAACACCCCACCATGCTCATTCAATTCATCACATCCACCATCTATCAAAGTCAAGAAGGTATTTAATGCTTCTAGATCTTTTGTATGCAATATAATTTAATATTCAATAAACATTCAATTAAATAATTAATAATTTACTTTAATAATTAATACATTAATTAATTGTACTAGTGTACATGGGTAGGGTATGTGTGCATAGCTAGTGGACACATATCCCATGTATGTACTAATGATAAACAACAATTTCCTCCAGTGCATAGTTCCTATATGATCACCAAGACATGTAGGACAACAGATCAAGTAATGCATCATTTAATAATCTTTAAAGAACAGAATTACACCAATTCATCAATAACTCATTTTCATACTTAAAATATCAATAGGAAATAAAAGAGAGTTTTAAACATGGTAGGAACCAAGTGAGTAAACAATAGTGGCATCTCTAATCCTCAATCAGTATTCTAAACTATCGTCGAAGCATCCTGCCTTCCTAACCTACTTCCATATTCCATCCTTTGCTTTCCTCTGTTGGACTAAGCTAGAGCGTCAACTACATTGACCTAACTCCAGATAGAACCCGCAAGTGGAAGTGTCATACATCTCGACCAAGCTTCCCCAACAGGCAACTAGCAGTCGCCATCACATGTCTAGGGGAGCGTGACTTCACACAACCCTCCCACAACTCCAGGTTTCGGAGGATAAACGGTGGGAAATACCTCCACCCCTCCTTATAGAACTAGGGTCAACACCCTATATCAAGCCATACTATGCAACTACTGTTCTTAGAGTCACGTCATCCAACAATCACTCTGGGCAAGTTGTGCTTCCTGTCAAAACCACACTCACCACAAATCATAGCAATATTTCGAATCATAAATTAAATAATAAGTACAACATATAGCATATACTATCTTCTTGATGTCTATGACATCCAAGTCACCTCAACACTATAGTCATTTGGCTATCGCATAACTCATTAACCTGTAAGTTAGTCCACCAATAACTCATATCTATGCATATACATAATAATGTCATATAAGGATCCATATCTATATTGACGTTCAATTTAAGAAATGCATGTTTATTTTTATCATGTCTGGCATGTGTTATGCATTCATATCATAACTTGAACTAGTATCCACGTACCTAAATTCCACATTTTAACTTGCATGTTTAAACAAATCAAAGAACTATCATCATCATGAGTATATAACAATGAAAATAATATCATGCAACATATAAAAATATGTACATATCTCAAATATCTATCTTAATCTAATTGAGCCCAAACAAATGTTAAGAATTGAATTACTAAGATGTGTAAACAGTCCATCTTCTAACTCCCTAAAGGTCAATATATGGGGCATTACATACACCCACCCTTCAAGAAACTTCGTCCCGAAGTTATGCTCATTCACAATATGAGTAGAATTTATGACACTACTTCTATTTGTCTTTCATGATAGCAAACCTTGTGTTATATTGGTCCCATTGGACCAAGACTTGATTACAACTTGCCGAGGCTATTAATATATTGATTGTAACTATGCCTATTTAGTAGGCACTTTACTATGGCTTGACTCTATTTTATTACCATTGGTAATTAAATTAATGAAAGCACATGTTTCTCTTGTAGATTTATTAATCCTAAGTTTCATATAGGAGCCTCGTATTTAGAGTATAGTCTATTGGTTTGGTCGCCAGTTAGAACCTTATCTTATCATCAGTTATTTAATTAAGTGAGTTTTATATTGAGTTCCATATATATTTCATCACGTCATATATACAATCCCACCTTGGATACCTTGATAATTATAAACAATCATGATTGACTTTGATTATTACTCTAGTTTGACAATACATATGCCATCACTCATGAGATTGGCACACAAAAGTTTGAATCATGCTTAGGAACATAGACTAAGATAATGCTAACTGATTTCCATGTGATGTCGTCACTTTATGGTTTGTTTGTTCATTTTCCTCAATCTCGCTTTCCTCTTCAGTCGTATAATTTAGATCTCGACCAAGTTAATAGTTGAGTAAGATTATCTTCATCATAGTTGAGAAAATCATGCTTCCTATCCATAGTTAATTTTTACCAATGTGCCTATACATAAAGAACATATGTAAGGTCTCTGTCCCCACAGAGCCTTATAAAACACAGGTTAAAAGAATAGAGAGTAGATAAATGTTTTTCTATACAATTTAATCTTCAACATTTAACCATAACTTATTCAGCATAAATTAAATTTATCCAAAACATGAAAGTAAATTTAATTAACAACCACATAACACAACAAATTCATGAAATTACATACCTCTGTCTAATGCTAATTCCCCAATCTCTGGTTGTCCTCTCCGCTGCTCTGCCCGAACTCTGTCCAAAACTGAATCTTTCCTCCCTGCTAGCTAGGAACATGGCCTGTCCAACTCCCTAGCTCCAGGATTCCATGACGATTCCTGGTCCCCAAACCCAAAACTCCCAGCAACCTGGTGCACCCCTGTAATGGTCCACCCAAACTCCAAACCAGAAAATATCAACCCTAAAATACAGTCTCTGATCTCCAAAATGCTTCCTCTTCCTCCCAATTTCCAAAAGTCCCCTTTTTCGAATGCCTCTCCCCCTCATATCCCCCTCACATTCACTACCTCCTACCCTCCGTTAATGCCACCCACCTTATCCCTCCATTTAATACCTTATCCCTCCATTAAATGCTTCATCCACTGCATACGTAAAGTTTTCTAATACTTAAATAAAAATTATTAAGCTTTTAATTCATTACCCAAACCTTTAATGAGTTATTTAATTAATTAATCATCAGATATAAACAATTAATAATTAATTAATATTATTAATAAATAATTAATTAATTAATCATCAGATATTGTTTAACTAAAATATATTAGGACAATTAATTACTTAATTAATTATTCTTGATAAACCTTAAGCAATCATTTAACTAGGGTTGTTACATACACCCACCCTTCAGGAAACTTCGTCCCGAAGTTAAAGTATTTTATGATACAAGGGAAAAGAAGCATGGTTCACACATTCATAAAAAATAATTGTCATTATTAGTAAGTAAGCCAAGAAACCCATTCATACTAGTGTACATGTGCAAGAAATGCATGTGTAGCTAGTACATGCAAGTCCCGTTCATGTACTAATATCAATAACTATCATGTCTATAGTAATTTCCATATGCATCCAATCCATTCAACAAGACTATTCATTTTATAAAAGACAATAAATCAATCAAATGTTTGTGAAATCTTGTAATTACAATTATCTAGCTCAACAATGTTATTTAGATAATTGTAGTTTAATTACATAATTATGAATATTCATATATATATATATATATATATATACATTTTCTTTTCAAAAGGAAAACAATAAGTTCCAACATAGGACAAATCTCCATACACTCTCAACTATTTCTACTCATCCTTCCTCCCTAACTTACTTCCATCTTCCATTCCTATCCTTCCTCTGCTGGACTATCTTGGAGCGTCAACTATATTGACCTAACTCCAAATAGAACCTGTAAGCGGAAGTGTCACTAGCTTGACCAAGCTTCCACAGTAGGCAACTGATAGTCATCATCACACGTCTAGGGGAGCATGAGCTAACATCCTCCTCCCATGTCTTTAGGTTTTGGAGGATACACGGTGGGAAATGCCTCGACCCCTCCTAATCATAACTAGGGTCCACACCCTACAATGGAATATACAGTGGCACCGTGTTGCTAGGAGTTTTGTCATCATCTATTCAATTTTGGGCAGTCTCACCACCTGAAATCTTGCACTAGTCCACATATCATAGCAATGCATCCAACCCAATATAATTTCACATACAAAGATTCATACCATATTGTTTCTCGGCCAATGGTCATGACATACATTTTCATCATCATTATCCCTTGGCTATTTCATAGCCCATAACCTGCAGATTAGTCTGTAACACAAACTCATACATTTCTATGCATTATCATCATGTAATTGCATACCACCATAATTTCAATTTGGTATCTGCGAACCAACAAATTTAACATCAAAGTTTTCAAGTTAGAAATAGATCTCATATTATCCCATAATTCAATTAATGACACCCATTCATAAAATTATCACTTACATAATATATTACATCATATCCAACATTATTCAAATAACATTTAAACCTTCATAGGATTCTCATTCACACAATATGTTGCATCATATCCATCATCATCAATAACATTTAAACATTCATAAAATTTACATTCTCACAATATATCACATCATAACCATCATTATACAAAAACATTTAAACATTCATAAAGATTTATACATCTTAAAAGTTCAAGTGTATCATTTAATAGTTTCACTTGTGAATAGAAAATACAAGTGTGTAGGCCTCAGGTAATCCTGGCTGTCTAAGTCAAAAGGTGGTGTTACATACACCCAACCTTCGAGAAACATATTCTTCAGGTGGTCAAAAAAGTGAGGGATAGTCTCGTCATAATGTCTCAGCGTCTTCCCAAGTAGTAGATACTAGACTATACTTGTCCCATTGGACCTTAACTTGGTCTACCAGATGGTTCCTGAGTTGTCGGACTCTACGGTCCAATATGCATAATGGTTCTATCGTGAGAGTTCTCGCGTATGATACCTGCAATTCCTTCCAATTTAGCTTATGTGATTCATCAGCAACATAATGATGTAAAACAGATACATGAAAAACATTATGAGTTTTATGCAGGTGGGGTGGCAGTACGAGACGATAGGCAATGGGTCCAATTTTCTCTTGGATTTTGAATGGTCCTATAAATCGAGGTGACAACTTTTTCCCCTTTCTGAACTGTATGGTACTCTTGTTAGGCCTGATACAAATGAAAACTTGGTCTCCCACTTCATAACTTTGGTTGGTCCTGTGTGCATCCGCATAACTTTTCTGCCTATCCTGTGCTTCCTCTAGTCTTTGCCTAATCTGAATCACCTGTTCCTCCATCTCTTGAATCAATTCTAGCCCAACTGTTACTCAATATTCTAATCTATCCCAACTCAATGACATTCTGCATGGCCTTCCATATAGATCTTCGTAGGGTGGCATTCCGATGGAGCTATGAAAAATGTTATTGTAGGCAAACTCTACCAAAGGTAGGTACTTCTCTGAATGGGTTTGATTATCCATGACATACATCCTAAGCATGCCTTCCATGACTTGATTTACTCTCTCATTTTGCCCATCTATTTCAGGATGATAAGTTGTGCTTAAGTTCAACTGAGTCCCCAACGCTGACTGCAAACTTATCCAAAACCTAGAATTGAATCTAGAGACCCTATATGAAATGATCTTCTTAGGTATCCCATGCAAACAGATGACCTCACTTACAAACACATGTGCCACATAAGTGACATCGTAGGTGTCTCTAACCAGAGTAAAATGAGCACTCTTGGTTAACTTATCAACTATCACAAGAATGGAATTGTGTCTATGAGATGTGAGCGACAAGCCCACCACAAAATCCATAGAGATGACTTCCCATTTGGACATAGGAACATCATGTGGTTATAGGAGGCTTGCCGGGTGATGGTGGTCAACTTTCCACTTGTTGACACTCTAGGCATTTGACAATGAAATGGACTACATCGCTCTTCATGCCTACCCAGAAGAAGAGCTTCCTCATGTCTGCGTACATCTTCTTCACACCCAGATGCACACAATAAAGTGCTCTATGGGCTTCCTTCAGTATGATGCTTCAAATATCCCTGTTGTCGGGAATGTATATCCTTCCCCGATATCTCAATAGTCCGTCTTCTTCTAGAATATATCCTTCATACTTTGGATCTAATTACCTCCCACTCTAGAGGTTTGAAGTAACCTTTAAATACCAACTGTCTCCCTGGAGTTGTGTCAACACACGTTCCCTCAAATTGACCTTTAAGGGTACCAAGGAGAAGAATCGTGGTCTCCTACTCAAGGCATCTGGAACCACATTTTCCTTCCCCCTGATGTATGAAATACCAAAATCGTACTCACTCATAAACTCACTCCATCACCTTTGTATGGCATTCAGATCTCTTTGAGTGAAGAGATGTTTTAAACTTTGATGGTCCTTTTTGAGCTCAAAGTTTCACCCCACAAGATAGTGCCTCCAAAGTTTCAAATCTAGCATTACAGCTACCAACTCCAAATCATGAGTCACGTATAGCTCTTCGTGTTTCTTAAACTTCCTTGATGCATAAGCTATCACTCCTCCATCCTGCATTAGCACGGCCCCCAACCCTTGCTTCGAGGCATCCATGCAGACTGTGAAGTCCTTTTCCATATCTGACACTCGTAGAATTAGCGCACTAGTTAGTAACCTCTTAAGATCAATGAATGCACTATCACATTCTTTTGTCCATTCATACATAACCCTCTTGTGCTACAGAGTGGTGATGGGTTTCGCTATTTTAGATAATCCTTCCACAAATCTCCGATAATAACCTGATAGCCCCGTGAAGCTTCTCACCTCATGGGCATTTTTCGGCACTAGCCACTCGATAATGGCCTTTACCTTTTCTCGGTCCATAGAGATTCCTTCACCGGAAATTATATGACCTAAATAGTGGATCTCTTTCTAGAAGAAGGAACAATTCGACAACTTTCCATACAATTTGTTCTCTCTAAGGTAGGATAACACCACTCGTAAGTGTTCCTCAAATTCTCTTTCATTCTTGGAATAGATGAGGATGTCATATATAAATACTTGTACAAAATGGTCTAAGTACTTCCAGAATATTCCGTTCATGAGGCTCATGAATACTATTGGTGCATTGGTCATTCTGAAAGGTACTATGATGAACTCGTAATGTCTAAATCGGGTTCGAATGGAAGTTTTAGGAATATCACCTTCCTTAATCCTTAACTGGTGATACCCTGATCACAAATCAATCTTTGAGAATACTGCTTCTCCTTTCATATGATCAAAGAGGTCATCTATTCGCGACATTGGGTACCTATTTTTCACTATAGCATGGTTCAATTCCTTGTAATCTATACACAATCATAAGGAACGATCCTTCTTCTTCACAAAAATTACTGGTGCACCCCAAGGTGAGACACTGGGCCTTATTAGCCCTAAGTCTAGTAACTCTTTCAACTGCATTTGCAACTCACAAATTTCCGGTGCTGTCATCAGATACAGAGTCTTGGAAATTGGTTCTGCACCAGGTTTTAACTCAATAGTAAAATCAAGCTCCCTCTCAGGAGGTAACCCTGGCAACTCGTTTGGAAAAACATCCTTAAATTCTGACAATACCGGGTACTGATCCAAGGAGGGTCCCTTCCTTTCATTCACTGCTTCCACTACATATAGTCAACACCCTTGCCTCAAGCATCACTTAACCTTCATAGTTGAGATAAAGCGTAATGAAACCTTTCTTCATACACCGTGGATCTCTATTGGTCTTCCTTCATCATCGACACAAAGCACCCTTTTTGTGAAACAATCTACCAAAGCTCGATGAGATTCTAACCAATCCATTCCAATGATTAGGTCGTACACCCCGAGGGTAGTAATGTAAACCTTCAACCTCGTAGTACACCTTCCCAGGTCTACTATACAATTATCAACACTAGGTCCTATCGCTTGTTTTTCCCTTGAAGCCATCTCAACTTGTTTAAAGTCATCGTGCTCGTAGGCTACCAACCCACTCTTTTCTAATGCAGATGGTGAAATGAAACTTTCTGTAGCACTAGAATCAAATAAAATCTTAACATTGATATGATTTAGCGTACCTGATGACTCCACCACCGTGGATTGATGTTCAGCCTGGCGATTATTAACTGTTGCGTAAATCTGGTGGTTTCTACTTGCTCTTCCCATCGGGGCCTTTCCTTCTCTATGCATAAATCCTGATTGTAACTCTGGACAGTCACGCTGGTAATGGGGTCCTCCACACCCCCAACAGGTAGCACAGGATTGAACCTGCACACTGTTATGTGGCTGTCTCTGAAATGAGTTCCTTCCCCTGGAACCCTTGCCCCTACTAGTTGCTCCCTGTGATGGTCGTGGACCTGTCTGTGTTGTTGGTGATGAACAGGATGCTGCACTTGCTGCCATTGAAATTCCTATGGCTACTGTCCTTGGTGTGACTCTGTTACCATATGGAGGTGGCCTTGAGCCCCCTCCCCTAAAAAGTGTCCTAGGGTCCTTCTCCATGAATCCAGGACGATGCGGAAAGGTTGGTCCCATACCTCCAATTAAGTTCATGTGTTCCTCCACATAACGTGCGTTTTCCACAACTTCCGCTACTGAAGACAGTTTCCACATCCACACCATAGCCCTTATCTTAGGGTTTATCCCAGAGACGAAGTGTTCTACCTGTCATTGGTCATTATCGATGTATGAAACATATTTGACCAATTCCATAAACATGATCTCATATTCTTCTACGTTTCTATTTCCCTGTACTAAGGCATGAAATGCTCCTATCTATTGTTCCTCATAGTAAGCTGGCAGATATTTCCTTCGGAACCTCTCCTCGAAAGGTTCCCAAGATACGGTGTCTGGGGTAAGATGCAATTGCATTTCCAGGTTGCCCCACCAGTTCAAGGAACTGTCTCTCAACTGAAAAATTGCTATCTTTGCCTTTGAAGTGGACACATAGTCCCTTAAGGAAAAACACCTTGTCATGCCTTCCAACCATGCTTCGGCATGTTCACTGGCACAACCCCTGGAAAACTCTGGAAGTTTGATCTTCTGCAGTTCTCCAGTGATGTCTTCGGGTGGAGTTCCTCCCCCTGAATCCCTCGATGCTTCTGTATTACCCATTCCAGATGGTGGAGGCTCCACTTTGATTCCTGTTGGTTGACGCCCCTTTAAAGTCTCATTTATGGCCTCCAAAGAGTGTAGTATGAGAGATAGTTCAGGCGATGGTGGTGGCGGAACTGGCGGTCCCTGGGACGATGCCCCTCTTCCTCGATTTCCTCAAGTCCTAACCATCCTTTATGATTTAACCTGCATCAACCAAAGTTGTCAGGGTGAGTTCAAGGACATTTCACATTTGTGCAACTTAAACTAGAAAACAGGGTTAGGCATAAGTTTTGTTTTTACTTGTCTGTAAACAGACGTTACTCTCTTTAGGGGAAGTGGCTAGGTTAGGGTTAAGCATCTAATCTTGGTGTCACTACCTAAGAAAACTACTGACTCCCTCTCCCGGTAGCTATGCTATCTTTGCACCATACTCTCCAATTTCTCTAACTTACCTGCCTAGTATGAATGAAGCCCCCTCTCGCTTATGTTGGTTTAAGTCCTTATACTTTGTGTTTAAAACTAATTAAGGTGACTTCCAACATAATGTTCATGAAATGAGCCTAATTATATCCTTTGATGCTTGATTCGTGGGCTTTCCTTGGCACCTTGTACATATGCATTGAATTGTGTGACTCGGTGGCTGCAGGTGCGAGTCTTGAGGATTATAGAGTGGCCTTTGGTCATTGGAGCTTAGCGCTTGTGTGTTGTGGTTATGTATTGTTTCTGGACTTGTGGTCGTATCATGTAGTGAGCCTGAGGCTATGCATTGAATCTTGGTGCTTGTGCGCTGGGATTTGGTTCTTAGCTCGTGGACTTGGAGATTAGGCCTCGGGTGTAATACTTTTAATTTTTCTTATTAAGTTAATCACCTTAGTTTTAAACCTTAAACATAGTTTTAAACCTTAATCACCTTAGTTTTTAAACCTTAAAAACCTAAATTTAAATCTTTAATTTAAAACATATATAATATCTTAATCCTTTAATTTAAAAAATATAATTTTTTGTAGTAGCCGTAAAAAAAAAATACAAAATTTAATTCTAATTTAGCATATAATTCTTTCTTATACTAAAATAATTCAATCACCAACATTTGAGCATATGATATTCGACAAAAAAATTAAAATTTTATCCACATCATAAGAATTACTCAACATAATAATTAAATTATCTCACCCTGATGCTAATTCCCCCGTCGATCTGGTTGTTTGTTGCTAAACTGTGTCAAACACTGCCCAAAACCTAGTTTCCACACTACCAACTAGGACAGCTTCCTAGCTCCAGGATACCATATGGATATCTTGGCCCCCGTGCCCAAAACCTCCAGCAAACCGGTGCCCCCTGTACTAATCCTTCCCGACTACAAAACTCAACTCCCCTCCCCAAATCCAAGAGAGCCCTCCCCAAAAATGATCCCCTCCAAAACAAGTAGAATGATTCCCTCTTCTTTCGTAAACCTCCTCTGCTCATATCCCTCCTTCACCTCCCTTTCTCCTCATTTATTTCCTTATCTCTGCATTCATTACCTTATCCACCTAATTAATGCCCCTTATCCAATTATTCATGTTCCTTATTCGTTTATTAATGCCCCTTATCCCCTCCGTATACGTAATCTTTAATTTAAACAATATAATTTATTAACCCTATTAAATTTATTACCCTGTTCATTCAATGTGATAGATAATTAATTTAATTAATTAATTAATTAAAATTATAACAATTAATTAACTAATAAATATTTAATTAATATTATTATGCCAATCATTGTTTAGTTAAAACCATGTTAAGACAATTAATCACCTAATTAATTTTGCTTAATAATCC
>ML792308.1:119665-129889 GCA_009831015.1 Picea engelmannii | reverse complement strand
CACTCTATCTTGAAATCGTTACATAATTCTACGCTTACAATCATCGTGTTGCTCACAATGCCATGTACGTTGGTAATGCTTTGAATGCATTAAAATTCCTCATGGGACCCACTCTTATGGTGACTTGGGTTGAATGTTAATTTCCCATCTTTGTTCTTAGTTAAGGACATTAATTGGGGATTAAGTGGGTTTCCTTATTTCAATGCGATGGGATTATAATTTTGATGCCACATTATTTCCATAACAAGGTAGCTAAACAACTACCCAATTCCGTGCGCCATATTTAAAGTTTAAATATATATGACATTTTTTATTAATGCCATTGATTTCTTCTAATAACATATTTTACTATTGCTTAATCTTTTGATAAGTTTGAAACATGACATTCTCATTAGTAAGCACTCTCTTGCCACAACCATAATGCCCTTCTTGTCCAAATTAATACTCCTTTTCCTAATATACTAAGCATGTAGACTTCTTCACCAATTTACTATGTTTGAAATATTTTATTTATTACTATTATTTATTTTGACTCTCTTTTATGAATCAATAATGTCTTTACTATCACACTCAAAATATTTTATTTATAATATTTAAATTTGAGAATAAATAAAATTAAAAATTGCAATATAATATTTGTAAATTGTTCTTGTTTATTATTATTATTATTATTTTTTACTCAAATTGCATTTTTTTAAAACTTATTTCCTAATAAGAGTAATTGAAGGTAAATATTTCTTTTGACTTTTTAAAATCATTTAGAAATATCTTATGTTTTATGGCCCCAAAGAATATTAATGAAATATTAATAAACTATATATATATTTTTATTTATTATATCAACAATTTTAGATACTTAATCACACATAAAAAAAAAATTATAATACAAATTGATTGATATTTATAAATTCATATATTTAAATATAAAAATAAATATGTACAACTTCATAGAAATAATGTATTTATACATACCAAAATTTAATTATGATATATTTCCAAAAGAATTTAATTAAATTATGAGACGACATAATGTTCGAAACTAAAATAAAACGCGGTGAAGGACGAATGAATGGGTGCGTGCAATGTATAACATGGGCTACTTATGGCTACTTATAGTGTGCCAAGGAGAGGAAGGAACATACCTGCTCAAAACTCTGCCAAGAAAAGAGAAAGGAGCTATTTTTCCATTGAACTTTGTATCGTTGTCAAATAAAATAGAATAAAATAAAAATTGTGTGGTTGCTACTGGTGTGAGTTTCTCAAGGAATATTAATATACTGTTGAAACAATTAGACTACATTACCGGTTCACTCCGATCTCCAAAAACATCTAGTCCCTAAAACAGACTTAAAAATTATCCCAGTAAGAACAGTAAAACGTACGAATAACTGACTCCTCGGTTTTCTTTTCTTTGGATTTTTTTTTTTTAAGTATTTAATAGAGTTAAATGAGAATTTGAAATGGGTGTTACATGAGACAGGAGAGATGACATAAATGAAGTGTACCCAATACTTCTTTTACATAAATGTATCATATATTAGTTGACTAATAGCAAGCTTGGAAAAGGAGGATAAACGTCCAATCTCTCTATCCGTGTGTCATTATGTCAACCTGCAACTTTACTAAGTTGGTTTTCTTCCAATCCAATCACTCTATCCACTTGCACATACTTGTTTAATTGCCAAGGAGGTTATTTGAAATATTTGCGTTAGCTTGTAGTGGGGTTTATCTAAGCAAGGTGGCAGTGCTCAGTACAATAGGAGGACATCGAAATAGTTAAAAGATATGGTTCCCAAGGTTGGCTAATAGGTCATTGATGGTAGGTCAGAGATATCGGGTTTGGGGTTCGATAGAAAATTGAGTAGACTAGTTTTACCAAACTAGGAACTAGTTAATTGAAGAAAATCTTACAACCACACACACATTGCAGAGTGAAAGTGGCCCTCCTCTCCTTTTACGTCACTCAGGGCATTAACATCACATATATTTTAACTCTCTTTAATGATGTTGTCACTTTTGAAACCTTGAAGACCTGGAACTGTGGTGTAATCAACAATGATAATTTCATAAATTTTGGCATTAGGATCAGGATTCCCTTCTCATGTGATTGTTTGAGTGAGGGCGATAACAGGTACCTTCGACATCTATTTAAATATAACTTGAATGGTGGTGAAACCTATGGGATAATTGGAGGCAAATATGTGAACCTCACCACTATTCCATGGCTGTAGAAGGTGAATTCTTATAATGGAAATTTTATTCTGGAGGGTTCAATAGTAAATGTTAGTATCAATTGTTCATGCATAAATGTTGAAATCAACAAATACTATGGGATATTCCTCACATATCCTCTCATGAATTCCACTACCGACAGTGTCTCCGTCCTCAACCAAACCAGCAGTGTCCCCTCCTCCTTCTTGAAGGCGTATAATCCTTCTCTTGATTTTGCCAATGCCCGCGGGATTGCTTTCGTGCCCAATCAAGATCCAAATGGCAATTATCTCCCTTTAGATCCAAGTGGAAGCGGAATTGGTGTGGGGACAATCGGAGAAATTTCAATGGGCATTTATTTTTCACTACTTTTCATTGCTATTGGGATGTTCTATAATTATGACTATAAACACAGGAAGGCAAAGAAGTCACTTTTGCGACAAGTGATAGATAAATATGGATCTACGAATAATCAAGGTCATCTAATACTGAATATCTTGTGTATTTAACCAATGTACTATGTGAGATGCCAAAGACTGACATACTGGGAAGAAAGGAAAACTTATGATGAACCTGACATGCACCTGGAAAATATGATATTCAGAGTAGAGAGCGAGGTTTATGATAGGGTTTAAAGTGGAAAAGGGGAGGAACATATATTTTCCATTATAATCTCTAGCGAAGCAGCACATAACTACAGATACGGGAAGCAAGGATGCAGTCCTCCAATATTCCTCCAAATATGACCATTTATATCAACAATATCCATGAGAAAACCAAGTTAGATGAGATCAAAAGTCTATGTATGTAGTTTTCTCTCAATTTGGGAAAATTGCAGATGTTATTTCCCTCAAAACTCTGAAGCATCGTGGTTAGGCATTGGTTTTTTTTTATGAAGTCTCTGCTGCTACTAATGCACTCCAGAAAATGCAAGGCTTTCCCTTCCATGATAAACCAATGAGAATACAGTATGCTAAGACAAAGTTAGATGCCATTGCAAAGGCTGATGGCACTTATGTCCCTAGGGAAAAATGAAGGAGACAAGATTAGAGAGTTGAAAGGAAGCGCATGGAACAACATAATGAAACTCAACAACCTGGGGTGGTTCCCAATGCAACATACCCATTTTTTGGGACTACTCTAGAAAGAAATCTATCAGATCCTCCATATATGTCATCTCCAACAAAAATTTCCTGTCTTGCTTCTACAAGATGTGTAATGGCAAACAAAGAATCCATCCCACTAGTGAAACAAAATGCTCGATGGACACCATCTAACTTCGCTAGAATATCTTCCAATGAATCCCAAGTAGGATTTCCACTTCTAGTATAATCATATGGACCATTCTCTATGGAAGAAGGTTTCTTGAAAGTTGCATTCTCGTAGAGACGTGTGCTTAGGGCACCATATGGGTCAAAAAAATTGTTGAAATTCACAAGAATTGTAGAAATACTCAACTCTTTTTCTCGCACACCATTTTCACATAAAGAAGTGGAAGAATCCTCTGCAGCGCAATCTGTGTCATTGTTAACAACAACAACCATTGTAAGTTGAAGCTCCCTGTCCCTGCTGCACCTTGTTGATACTATTGTAAAGATGTGATTTCTACACAACTCCTGAGACCAACGGGATCTACTGGAAGGTGGGTTGTATATAAAGCCCTAGCCGATTTGTGAATTGTGTTGCTTCAATCCATGCATTAGCAGGTTTTGCGATGCGTCCATGGCCATGTATGGCTGAGCAATTGAAAACCTGAAACTCTCCATCTTGGATTTGCAGAGAACCAAGCCCATGTATGTAACACCCATCTAGCTATGGTGCACCAATTCTAATTCAGGGCTTATGGAAAATCAAGAATGAAGATATGGCTAAGTTGTGTGCAGAGGCAGCGCAACTCAAAATAAAATTTAAGAAGTTCTACATCAGACGTATTGACAGGGTTGATATCGATTGTCTTTTCACATTTTAAATAACAGGAATTCAATTCTGATGTTGATGCTCTAGCGAATGCTACTATTAATCTTTCAAATGGTGAATGGATTTAAAGTAAAGTTGGTGCCAAGGGATGTAGTGCATAAAACATTAGCTATATAGATTGTTCTTTGGAATTTGACGAGTTTTGTGTGGCTTCACTAAACTCTTAGAGTTAAAAGTTTGTGCAGACAACATGATGTCTCAACATGGGTGCTCGACTTTGATTTTATCAATAACCACTACAATAGAAACATACCGAGTATAGATAGACTTCATAAAATATTTATTCCAATCGGGAAGTTACAGTGTTGTGAACCAATGGTTGTTTTGGTGATTGAGTTACGTTGTGGATCTGTTTGACAAAAGGTTTCCACTATCTGGTCACTCTCTACTATTTTCTTCCATTTTTTCTCATCAAACAAGAACTCTCCCAGATCAATCATCAAGAGAAATCAAGAGATGTTGTGATAAGTGATGGATTCTGAGTTAATATTTACTTTCTGAGTTAATTTGTACTCTTCTTCATGGAGATGAGGTATAGAGGTGGCATGTAACTGTTGATACTAAGAGGGGGGTGAATCAATATCAAGTACAATTTAAAACCTTTTTCAACTTATACTTAAACCATTCAAATGTATCCATTGGGCAATGAACAATATTATAAGGGTTACACTGATACACCATAATACACAATATTATAAGGGTTACACCAATACACCATAATATTGAGAAATAATCAATAGTTATTTGTCAAGGGAAGTAATGACTTCCAAAGGTAGCTACAACTTCCAAATGTAAAGGGAGGGATAAGCCTCCAAGAGGAAGATACAATCATCCAATATCAAGAGAGAGTTGAACTCTCCATCCTTGCCCCTTCCTTCCACCCAAGAATATATGAGAGATAATAAAACTTTACATTAAATCATCACCATCAACCAATCATTACATAGAACCTGATAATGCTTCCTGATACTTCTTCAATTTCCGCAATTCTTCAATTCTTGGAGTACTTTGATCCTGTAGATAATATTACTCAATGTATTCTTTGAAACTCCTCCAATTTTCACTCCTTGAATCCTCCCCAAAAAGAGGTTATAGAAATAATGGTAGACTTTATTCAATTCTGGTCTATTCAGAAGATCCAACTTATACAGCATGCCCCGTGCTCATTGTTTAACATTCGATTTGGAAACTTGCACACAAGAAACTAAAGTCCATACTCTTTCCAATGTAAGTGGTCCCACTTCATTTGGATTCTGTATGAAGAATTTATGACTGTTTTACCCAAAACACCTGTTTATTGACTAGCTTCAAGACTGCTCACAAACCCTATCTTCCACATAGTGTATCTCCATAATTATAGCGAATAAAGAGATGAAATTTTTACCAAAGGTACCTTGATATGTCTTCTCAATACCATAGAGATTTTACCATCTGAATCGTTCTAGAAAAAATGTTATAGAAAAAATGGTAAGATGACCTGAACATAACATACCTTAGAACACATCACCAAAATACTTCATCCTCCCTTGAAATCCGACCTTCTTTAATTCTTATTTCCTCTGAAATTCAACTTGTATAAAAATGAATGTCTAATGATGTTTATTTATACAATAGCAACTTAGTTTTATCATAATTTCATTGATTTTCATTTACACATTTCTTCTACATTTTCTCAATGATAAATCTAGATAACATGATGAAATAAGTAATATGTTAACTCTATGATTTAGAACTTAAAACAAAAGTATATACAAAATATCAATAACCAAATACCGCTGAAAAATACCTCCTCATTAGCTTGTCGAAGCTCATCGGTTGTAATGTAGTTTTGGGTGCTTCCAAGCATTATTTTCCCGCTTGCCCAGAGTGAAACAACGAAATCCTCCCTGCCAGCTAGGAGCCTAGCCGACTTCCTAGCTCCAAGAAACCTTTCGGTTTCTTGGCCCTCTATGCCCGTGACTCCAAGAACAACAAAGCAAAAATGCTCAAAGAAAACTATCACAAAATTTATATCTTCCAAGAATTTCACAAACTCTCATCATGCTCAAACCTCTCTAATCCTCCCTTCCTCACCACTTCTCCTCCCTATTTATCAAGTTTTCATACACCCTTCCCTAAGTCTCTTCAACCACCCTCATTATTATCCATCAATCTCCTTTATCTAGATTTTTGGGAAAATATTAAAATAAAACTAAAATATAAATGACTTGCATTAAACAACAATAAAATAAAATAAAAGTCTTTCTTCTCATGCTAGCTAATAAATGCAATTTGACAATTTCCCCCAAAATTAATATAACACCCCACCATGCTCATTCAATTCATTGCATCCAGCATCTATCAAAGTCAAGATGGTATTTAATGCTTCTAGATATTTTGTATGAAATATAATTTAATATTTAATAAACATTCAATTAAATAATTAATAATTTTCTTTAATAATTAATACATTAATTAATTGTACTAGTGTATATGGGTAGGGTATGTTTGCGTAGCTAGCGGACATATATCCCATGTATGTACTATTGATAAACAAAAATTTCCTCTAGTGCATAGTTCCTATATGATCACCAAGACATGTAGGACAACAGATCAAGTAATGCATCGTTTAATAATATTTAACGAACAAAATTGCACCAATTCATCAATAACTCATTATCATACTTAAAATATCAATAGGAAATAAAAGAGAGTTTTAAACATGGTAGGAACCAATTGAGTAAACAATAGTGGCATCTCTAATCCCCAATCAGTATTCTAAACTATCATCGAAGCATCCTTCCTTCCTAACCTACTTCCATCTTCCATCCTATCCTTTCCTCTATTGGACTAAGTTGGAGCATCAACTATATTGACCTAACTCTAGATAGAACCCATAAGCAGAAGTTTCATACATCTCTACCAAGCTTCCCCAATAGGCAACTAGCAGTAGCCATCACATGTCTAGGGGAGCGTGACTTCACATAACCCTCCCACGACTCTACGTTTCGGAGGATAAACGGTGGGCAATACCTCCACCCTTCCGTATAGAACTAGGTTCAACACCCTATATCGAGCCATACTATGCAACTACTGTTCTTAGAGTCACGTCATCAAACAATCACTCTGGGCAAGTTGTGCGTCCTGTCAAAACCACACTCATCACAAATCATAGCAATATTTCAAATCATAAATTAAATAATAATTACAACATATATCATATACTATCTTCTTGATGTCTATGACATTCAAGTCACCTCAACACTATAGTCATTTGGCTATCACATAGCTCATTAACCTATAAGTTAATCCACTAATAACTCATCTCTATGCATATACATAATAATTTCATATAAGGATCCATATCTGTATCGACTTTCAATTTAAGAAATGCATGTTTATTTTTATCATGTCTGACATCTATTATGCATTCATATCATAACTTGAACTAGTATCGACGTACCTAAATTTCACATTTTAACTTGCATGTTTAAACAAATCAAAGAGCTATCATCATCATGAGTATATAACAATGAAAATAATATCATGCAACATATAAAAATATGTACATATTTCAAATATTTATATTGTTAAGAACCAAAGACTGAATACAAAAGCACCACAACAGATATACAAGAACAATATGCAAAATCTTCTATATTACTATCAAACCCTTAGGGTAGGGCAACACCATACAATGGATCCTATTATGGAAGGGATCCTCTCCTGTTCACTTGCCTCTTCGAGGGGGCATCCTCCTATTGAGCTACCACTCCAAACACAATATTTCTCTTCATGTCCCATTACATTTCTTGAACCCCTTTATATAGTCCTACCATCACCTAAGAACATTCTAGAGGAGGAATCTTCTAGAAGTAGAACTTTCTAAGAATTCCTCTTACATTTATTACATCTAACTACCATAGTGGGCCTTATTTAATAATATATTGGACCTAGTCCACCTTACATTGAATGACCTCTACTATTATCACTATGGGCCCTCTGGCCCCCCCCACTACCTCTCTAGCTACCTTACATTATTGTTAAGTACCAATACTGAATACAAAAGCACCACACAAATATACAAAAACAATATGAAAAATCTCCTTCATTACCATCAAACCCTTGAGGTAGGGCAACACCATACAACGGATCCTATTATGGAAGATATCCTCTCCTGTTCACTTGCCTCTTCGAGGGGGCAACCTCCTAATGAGCTTCAGCTCCAAATACAATATTTCTCTTCATGTCTCATTACATTGCTTGAACCCCTTTATATAGTACTACCATCACCTAAGAACATTCTAGAGGAGGAATCTTCTAGAAGTAGAACCTTCTAAGAAGTCCTCTTACATTTATTATATCTAACTACCATAGTGGACCTTATTTAATAATATAGTGGACCTAGTCCACCTTACATTGAATGACCTCCACTATTATCACTATGGGCCCTCTAGGCCCTCCCACTACCTCTCTAGCTACCTTACATTCCATCCCCCTTATGAAAGCGTTGTCCTCAATGCTTGATGTACAACCATATACCAGGGTCCCATGGATAATTGTGGACGGTAATGTTGAAGAAGACCGAAGAACCAAAGTTCCATGTAGAAAGGAAATCCACCATGCTGAAGTAGTCCAACCACCATTGTAAGCCCGGGTCCAATGTCCAAGTGCTCATGTGAACTCCTCGTAGAAGATTTTGGAATCCAATAACCAACTCCAATTGATGCTCCAAAGACTGACACCTATCATGTGGATCCAAATAAGAAGATCCATCCACATAGGGGAAAAGGGTCGTAGTTGAATCTGGAAGGAATAATACCACTGTAGAATATGCAGATTGAACGCTGATAACTAGCTCTTGATGTGGGACCTTTATGTTCTCTACATAAGGTGGAGTAGAGTCATCAAATAAAATATGGAAGTGGTTGTCATCCCAAAAATGACAATTATCCATATACCAATCATCACAATCGGCCTCAAAATCGTACCAAGCATATATTTCATGATTATATGCATTCATGAGACCCTCCATAAGAAATTTCTCCTGCATATTATTCAATGAATCTTGAATACTACGAAAACTATCATTGAGGCCATCTGTAATGATATTTGTGAGGCTGTCTCTGAGGCCTTGTGCTAACACATCCAATCTAGCATCCACTTGGGCTTTGAATGATTCAAGAATTTCTTTCAAGGTTTGATATGAACTAGCCATCTGATCACCCTATGAACTCTTCGGTCCTGCAGCCGTCATGAAAAAACTCAAAAAAATTGACCCAATAAGTTTCGGCAGAAATCGCGGCTTTTTCTGGAAAAAACCCTAAAAAACTGCTGAACTTAAAATGCTCATAACTTTACTTCCCGGACTCCGTTTCGGCTGATTTTTTTTTTGACATTGGGTGAAATTGTGAGAGGAACTCAGATCTGTAACTTTCTTGGAAAAATTCGGCCTACAACTTCTACAAAAATAAAAACAAATCGCGCCACCGTCCGCAGAAAAAATCCTGAAAATTTGCAGATTTTAAAACCTCAATATCTTGACCTTCCGGACTCCGTTTTGGATGATTTTTTTTTTTAAATTGGGTGTTTTTCTGAGAGGAACTCAGATCTACAACCCTTTTCTGTAAATTTTACACATAAATATATCAAAAATTTCGAGAATATCGCGGCCCTCTTTTTTCTGCTCCGAAAAAAAAATCTGCAAAAATATTTGCCCACAATGTCTGCCCAAGGAAAGTGCTCTGATACCAATTGTTAAGTACCAATACTGAATACAAAATCACCACACAAATATACAAAAACAATATGCAAAATCTCCTTCATTACCATGAAACCCTTGAGGTAGGGCAACACCATACAACAGATCCTATTATGGAAGGGATCCTCTCCTGTTCACTTGCCTCTTCGAGGTGGCAACCTCCTAATGAGCTTCAGCTCCAAATACAATATTTCTCTTCATGTCTCATTACATTGCTTGAACCCCTTTATATAGTGCTACCATCACCTAAGAACATTCTAGAGGAGGAATCTTCTAGAAGTAGAACCTTCTAAGAA
>ML792308.1:105420-116762 GCA_009831015.1 Picea engelmannii | reverse complement strand
AACTCGTCCACCCAACCCCTCTTCACTCATAACTGCCAAATTAAAAACTCCTTGGCTTTACTGATTATGGACAATGGAAGCGAGAAAAATTTGGTGGCTCAATACCTTGTCAACCGCCTCAAACTGATTACTACTTCCCACCCACAACCTTATCAGCTCGGATGGGTCCAGAATGATGGCCCGTGCCTCTTAGTTTCTCAGCATTATCTAGTCACTTTTGCCATTTGCCATTTCAAAGATACTATCCTTTGTGATGTTTCCCCCTTGGATTGTTCTAATTTTCTACTAGGGATCCCATACCAAACCCAAAGAAATGTTATTTATATGGACAAATCTTTCTAGTACAAATATACCAAAGAAGGCCATACTTATATCTTAACCGCAACAACACCAAAACCCCCTGCTACCAAAGAACAAATCTCGCATGTACGTTTAAACCAATATGTCTCTCTCTGTCTGGTGCACCCCATAACACCAAGCAATACCGCTCACCCTATTCCTGAAACAATGACTCCCCTACTCCAAGAGTTTGTAGATGTATTTCAATCTCTGGTGGGACTTCCCCCTTCCCGACACATTGACCATTCCATTCACCTCATCCCCAGATCTGCTTTACCCAATGCCCCTAGATAGGGGATGGCCCCAATAGAAGCAGAGGAAATGGAAAAACAAATGATCGACCTCATCAAATCTGGCCACATCCAACCATCATCTTCTCCCTGTGCTTCTGCCAAATTTGTCATCCCCAAATGAGATACTTCAGAAATGTGCCTTGTCATCGATTATTGGGCCTTGAATGAAGCCACAGTAAAAAACCGTTACCCCCTGCCCCGAATTGAGGAGCTACTCGACACCCTCCATGGAGCTAAGTGGTTTACTAAATTGGATTTAACAGCTGGCTATCATTAGGTTCAAATGAACCCAGATGATGTTTGGAAAACAATTTTCAAGACCAAATTTGGTCTTTTTGAGTGGAAAGTTATGCCCTTCGGCCTCACCAACACTCTAGCCACTTTCATGAGGCTCATCAATGAAATCTTCAGGTCACATTTGGGTCGATTTGTGGTCATCTACTTAGATGAAATTCCTATCTTTAGTCGTACATGGGACACTCACATGCAACATGTCTGACAAGTTCTCCAAATCCTCCAAGAACACAAGTTACAAGTCAAAGAGAAAAAGTCATATTTTGGTCAGAGTTCAGTTCCCTATCTCAGCTTTGTGGTCATCTCAGAAGGTATTCAACCAGATCCAGTGCACATCCAAGCATTGAAGTAGTGGCCACTACCTCGTTCAGCTAGGGAGCTCAAAATATTTTTGGGTGGCATCAATTTCTATCATAAATTCATTCACTATTTTTCACAACTTGCTCATCCTTTGCATCAACTCTCAAATAGTTATGCTACATTTATATGGACTAAGGAAGAAACTAGTCACTTTGCTCAGCTCAAAGAATCCCTTTGCTCATCCCCTGTCTTACACCTGCCAGACCTCTCCCAACCCTTTGAGATTGAGTCTCATGCCTCATAATATGATATTGGTGATGTACTTTAACATGGAGGACACCCCATGGCTTACCACTCTAAAATCCTGTTCGAGGCAAAGAAAAATTATAGCACCTATGACAAAGAGTTTTATAGTCTGGTTCAAGCCCTCAAGCAATGGAGACATTATTTGCTGGGTAAAGAAACAATTCTGCATACAAACCACCCCCCTTTGATTTTCATCAACTCTCAATCGAAGATTTAGGAACAAAGGCACCTTAAATGGGCCTCCTATATTCAACAATTTCACTTGGTGATCAGATATAATAAATGCACTTCTTAAAACATGGCTGATTTGCTAAGCCGACCTCCCACTCCATTTCTCTCGATTTTAGAAGTGTGTTGTGCTACCTATGACACATGGAAGGATCAATATGCTAATGACCTTGACTTTCAAGAGATTTGGGTGGCATTGCAAACTCCCACAATGATCAATCAGCCCCCCTTCCTAGACTACACTGTTCGATATGGATGGCTCTATAAGTTGAATTTGTTATGTGTTCCACACTCAGATGATCGCCTCTTTCTCATAAGGGATGCACATGCTTCAGCCTATGGGGGCCACTTCAGTACCACAAAGACCATCCAACATCTATAATGCCATTTCCATTGGCCTTCCATGCAACCTCAAGTTGAAAAATTTATCTGAGCCCGTGCATTATGCTCAGAATCCAAGCCATCCAACCAGAAGCATGGGTTGTATCAACCACTGCCTCGTCCTTCCCGGCCTTGGGAGTCAATCTCAATGGAATTCCTCAGTGGACTTCTGACAACCCAAAAGAAACATAATGCAATTTGTGTAGTGGTATGTCGCTTGAACAAAATGGCACTTTTCATCCCATGTACAAAGACTACTACAACAACAGAACTCTACTTCCGACATGTCTGGCCCCATTTTTTCCTCCTAAGGACTATCATCTCAGACAGAGATTCTCACTTCCTCGACACATTTTGGAAGACCATATGGGCACTATTGGGGTGCACCTCAATTTTTCTACTGCATTCCATCCTCAAACGGATGGCCAAACATAATTTTTCAACATGGTCTTGGTTCATGCTCTCCAAACTCACTTTGGGCGCAACAAACAATGGGACAATTACTTGCACATTCTACAACCTAGCTACAACAAGGCAACAACACATTCTTCTATAGGATTTTCACCTTTTTAATTCTTCTTGGGGTTCCAACCAGCATATCCAACCAAAATCCCACTCACTTAGGCTCCTCAAGGCACCTCCCATCAATAGAAAGAACAAATCTCAACACAACGATTTCTCCAACAAATTTTACAACGCCATACTGCAGTAACATAAGCACTTAAAGTAGCTCAAGAGCATGCCAAGCAGCGCCATGAAAAACAAAGGACCTTCATGTCCTTTCAACCGAGAGATCAACTCTGGTTACACTTGGATAAGATGCACTTCCAAGGTCACCATCACAATCTACTGCCAATAATATATGGCCCATACACCATCCTCAACAAGATTGGAGAAAATGCTTATAGGTTGGACCTCCCACCACAACTGGGAATCCACAATGTTATTAATGTAAATCACTTGAAGTTGTTTGAGACTCCCCTCTTGGAGGAACTAGTCACCATTGCTCATCTAGTGGAAAACATTCTAGATTTCCAACTCCAATTGGCCAAAGACACTCTACTGGACACCCAAACCCGCTCTACAAGGCACCAATAATACACTTTGTATCTGGTGGCCAGCCAAGGCCAAAATCCAGCTCAAGTGAAGTGGATCACAACTGAAGTATTGCATAACAAGTTTCCTCATCTTCTCATGGAAGCCGAAACGCTTCCATATTTAAATAGGGAGGAATTGGGCCAAGGAGGCCACCTAGGCGAATGCCCACCTCGAGCACACACTTCAACCAACTAGGCTTGACCCACTTCACATTTTTTTATGCGATTTAAAAATGCATATGTAATAAATGGTTCCCTGGGTATATAAGGTGAATTGAGATTAAAATAAAACATTCTTCTCTTTCCCTGAAGCGATTGTCTCACATGGATTTTGTTTTCTGAGTTTACTTTTACGTTTTTGCTGCATTTTTGTTTTGGGGGCATTTTCAGGGTTAGCCAGTGTGCCTTTCTTCATGGTTGCATCATGGCTTCTCCATTTGACATGCTTCCACACCTATGAGTAAGCTTAATCCATTAGCTCACCAATCTCTCAGGGGACAATCCATTTTCTGCAAGTTTTCTGAAGCAAAACAAGAGGGTGCACCAACCTGGGTTTTTCCACCCTAGCTGGTTTTCTCATTGTCAGGATGAAGCAAGTGCGCCCTCCTCTATGGCTGCACTGCATTTCTCCTTTTTGATCCCTAGGAACGGCACTGAGATAGCCTCCTTCTCTTGTCTATGCTCAGGCCATTCCGGCATTGGATCTCCTTTGTTGGGTTACCCACAATAATGATGTGCCCCTGGTCAAAGTTGTGCCCCTGTTGATTTTTTGGTCAGCTATCGAAAATGGCTTCACTGGTCACCTTATCCATCAGATCTCCTTCCTTGATAGATCAATAACTCTTCTATTGACATTTTTGTGGATGTCAATGCAACATGATGGTTCATTGTCACATCCAACTTATACAATCCACCAACCCTGGTACCTGTGGAAACAACGGTTCATTGTCACATCCAACTTATACAATCCACCAACCCGTACATGTGGAAACAACCCTGTAGTGATCCTGGATATCTTTTACAACACACCTCAACTTACCAAATTCCATTGTTAGATTATTATCAGTGATAGTTGAAATATATATCAAAATCGTTTTAATACCAAGAACTTACATCACATTATGAATCTGTCTCAATTGTCCATTAGGTAAATTCACACTTATTACTCCATAGCCATGGACTTTATGTGATCTATTATCTCCTAAGTAAATGTGTGTGCCATCAATTTTCTCATAATATTCATCATACCATTCTTTATTACAGGTCATATGAGCTGATGTACCAGGATCTATGAACCATGCATTCTCATCAATGCAGCTTCAGAAATAAAGAACTTAAGATTTTTAAATCCATCATTGATTGAAGTGTCTTTATGAACAAAAAATCCATTATGCATTTTATATCTCTGATTTGATTCATGATTCTTTCTTCTATAACAATCTTTAGCAAGATGTCCTGGTTTTCCACAATATTCACATTCAATATTTCTCTTAACATAAGAATCAAGATGTGTCATACCTTTCTACTTTGCTTGAAACCAACCTCTGTTCTTGTCCCACGATTTATCTCGGTATGATTTTTTACCTTTTTCAATCAAAAACAAATCTGAGCCACTTGAGTCGTGATCATAGTTCTTCATTCTTTATTCTTCTTGAAGAAGAATACCAACCAATTCATCAAAAGTAGGAGGCATTGGTCTAGCTAAGAGTGCTGAAATGAATACTTTATAATCTTGCACTAAACCCTTCAAAGCAATTGTTACTAAATCATTACTGAAACCTTTTCACCAATGTCACCCAACTTATCCCTTATATATTTAATTTTGGATACAAAATTACTTATGCTTTCATAGGATTCAATTTTGATAGTTAATAGCTTAGTTTTTAAAAATAAGATTCAGTTTGCATTAGAGGCTTTGTACAAACATTTGAGAATGTCCCACATCTCTTTGGAAGTTTTACAGTCTCTTATATGAGGAATGATAATGTCCTTTACAAACATACACAACAACACTTTAGCTTTCATCTCTTGTCTATCCCAATCTGGAATCGAGGCAACAATAGTGGGTTTGGGCTCATCACCTTTGACAATTGTCCATAGACTATATGCCTCTAAAATGGTGGTCAACTTAAACTTTCATTTTACATAATTCCCGCCATCAAGTTTAGTGGACTCATTTAAATAAGAATCAACAAGAGGGTTTGCCATCTTCCACATAAATAATTCGGCAAGATTTAACAATTATCCACCAATGGAAAACAAGGAAATTATTTTGTCTTTTTGACTAACTGGTACTTCTCCTTTTCGGTGCAATCTATAATGGATAGCAGATCGGTGCAATAGTGATAGGCAGATCTATGAAGCAGTGGACAACACGCAGTACACAAAGCAACACTAAACAATGCATCTTCACACTCCACATAGGAATGATTCTGGTGCAATGCACGCAGATAGCACTCCACCAAAAAAAGGAATGACATCGATACCGGGTACTGTAGATAGCGGTCCACCAAAACAAGGCAATCGGTGAAAGGTTCGAGGGACGACCAATACTCCAACTCGCAGACAACGAACAACTCCAAACATCATATTAAAACGAACTTTGCTCCACACAACATAATGCAACAACCACAATGCCAACACCCTAGTAGCACATAGCGAACATGGAGCTCCACTCACAGATCCACAGGTCGCACCCTCAGATCGTGCGCAAACAGCTCCTATGCAGATTGCAATATCACACCCAGCCGATAGAATGGATTCGTTGCAAGCAGGCACAACTTGCACCACACTCACAGCTCCACACGCAGAGCGATACCAAGCGCCCAACACATACAGATCCACACCAGCGAACAACTCGTCGAATGGAAAATGAGCAGCGCCATCAACAATGGAAAACGACTTCACAAATGATGGCGAGCTGACTCTCTTCACCGAACCAAAAGTGGTGTGGATCCTCACGCAATATATAACCTAAGCTCTGGTACCAAAATAAAACTTAGACGAAAACCACACAAGTGAGATGGAGCTCACTTGGATTAATGAGAGAAAGAAATTACATTTATATAGACTAGATCACACTCCTATCAATGTGGATATCAAACCACTTTCAAACATAATCTGCTTGCTTATGAAACAAACTCAAAACAACATTTTAATTTTAATATATTTTAAAAATTTCTTTATTATTCTAACAAAATAATTTGAACATATGTCTTAACAAATTCAACTTCGCATTCTTCCATACCGATTTGAAACCTGACACTTCTTTTTATTTTAAACTGCCCCTTATAATTTACCGTCCATTGTCTCAGTTCCTTGTTCTTTCCTTTGCCTCATTTGTCGTCCACCGCCTAAGTGCCTTATTGTTTCCTTCACCCATACATTTCCTTCAATGTCACATGTAATTTGTCATCTATCGCTTAAGTGTCGTATTGTTGCCTTCACCATACGCTATAGAAGGGTTTTAGCACATCAGATAAGAGGAAACGAGCAATTCTGTGAAGTGGTTTCACCGAGGCCTACTTCACTGGATTCACCACTGAGAGTCCCTTGTCTCTGGTTTTTAACTTTCCCCGATGGATAGAGATTGGAACATTTTTTTTTCTTTTATAAATTATGTGTCTTTTAGAAATTATGTATCATTAGGTTAAGGTTTTTTTTTATAGGGATTGCAACAACTACATGGTTTCAAATATGGTTATGTATTTTCTCCTTATTTTTTATTTATTTATAACTTATTTTGATTTTTATTTTCCTTAAATTGTGTGTTTATCATTATTGAAAAGCTTTTAGTTGTTTATGTTGGATGAAATTAAGTGGATATTAGCTTAAAATTATTAATTTTACTATATTTTGAAAAATGAATTTTAGATATTTTTAAATGATTAAAAAATGGTTTATTTCAACTCCAAATTCATAAAATTCAAATTATTGAATATGGTCCTTGGCTTACCTTCTATAATAATTAGGTTTAATGCCCCTCAATTTTTGGATTTCATTTTCCTCAATTTTTAGGTTAATTTAATCAAAATTTATAGGGTGTTTATCTAACCATTCTTTGAATTTTGGAATCTGTGTAAAATTTGCCTAAAAGAGATTACTATTTCATTTTCAGTGCGCTTTGTTTTTTGATTTACTTTTTTTGATTTTTTTAAATTATAATGTTTTTGGCCATTTGATCAATTTTTCAAAATTACATTATTTTTATAATTTGTTCACATGATCTTGATCTATCTATTGTTTGCGGGAAGATTTAATTCAAATAAGGATAAGCCTTTTTTTGAGAGGATCATTTATCAAATTTTGTATTATGAGGTTTGAGAAATCGAAAATGAATAGGATTGCTATGAAAAATCATTAACAAACCTTATCATATTTCAAGATGGACTACCACTCAATATGAATGATCATGCTTACGTTTCCCAAGACATAGTCTCATGTGTATGCGAATGACGATATTTCATATATGCACCTTAGGTGACTTCATCCATTTCCTACATGGCTCTCCAATGCCCACCATAAGCTTGGAGATGGCTAGTGGAATATATATAAAGAGGAGGATCTCAATCATTTTAAATTGGATGTTGTAAAATTTATAGAGGGTGGGAGGGGGCGTATTAATAGAGAAATTATTATAACTTAATCATTTTAAATTTGATGTTGTAAAAATCAATTTATATTTAATGCTATATTGTTAGGTGTTTATTTGTAGAGTACAAAATTATAAAAACAAAACATTCAACCATTTTAAATAAGGGTTGTATGCTAGTTTAGTCCCTACCAAGTAGATTTGGAAATGGACATAATAGGTGACACCTTACAATTATTGATGATGATGATGATTAGTGTGAAACATGAACAATATGTTAACTAGGGGTCAGTTTCATAGTCTTAAAAGAAATCAATTTGTAAAGATTCTAAATGAAAAAAATTAACATTAATAACTATACGGTGAGAAAGATTCGACCTAGACTCACAAGGAATGGAGGAAGACATCCTGCTTCATGACACTTAGATTATAGATTTGTCAAATGTCGTATTGCTAGGATCTCTGACCACATTTTTACTTTAATGTGGATGTTGTATAGTTTTGGGATTAACCTAAATTTCCTTCCAATTAAATTAAACTTGAGCCAAATGCAAATTGCATTTGAAAAATATTCAATTTTTCTTTTTGAAAATTAACCTTTCAAATTTAATAATATATATTTTTATATAATATTTATTATATTACATAATAAATATAATCTAAATAATATATTAGATAATAAATATAATATAAATATAATAATAAATAATATACTAGATAATAAATATAATATAAATATATAATGCATAATAATAAATATATAGTAAATTTTTTTATATTTAGATGTGGTGATTGGTGAAGTTCATTGATTATGTAATTAATTCTACATATTGAAAGACGTGAAGGGAGCAATAACATTTCAATTCTATCAATCAATTAGAAATGAGAAACACAAATATTTTTATTATATCCAAAAATATATATTTGTTTTACTATGTTAAACATTACATTGCATATACAAATTTATAGTAAAATACAAATTAATGTCACAACAATGTCATATCAAAAGCAAACTCATTGTTATAATCCCATAGCATGGACTAATAAGATATTGTAAAATCCAATTTATATTTAATAATATTGTATTGTTTAATATGTGTTTTTATTTTTTATTTAATAAGTTTTGTCGATCACAAAATTATATATAAAAAAAAAGACATTCAAAATTCTATTTAAATATTAAATATGGAAGTGTGATGTTTTTTTAATAAGGTATCCTGAATTTGTTTTTATAAAATTTGAAATTCATGTTAATTAAATTATCATTTAAAAAGATTGTTCATATCAATTGCTTTGATGAGTTTTAAAGATTCTTGTTTTGTAAGCTTTATATTATTATACTATTTATTAGTATTGTTTTCATAATTAATAAATTTTATTTCATTTTTAAATTGTTTTTGTTATTAGTTAATATATAATAAGTTTTAAAAGTCTAGAATTTATTTTATTTTTTTATCTATATTGTAATTATTGTAATTAAAAGTTTTTATTTTCAATTTATTGGTAAATTTTTTAATTAATTTCCAAAATTTAATGTTAGAATTTCAAAAAAAAATTATTGTGAATTAATTTTGTTCTATTTCTTTCAAACTCTTCATAAGAAGCAGGGAATAAGCAACTTTGTTGCTCATTTCACTTGTTTTATTTTACTATAACTTATTGCTACTCACATGTATATTGTTTTAGGTGGATAATAATAAAATTAACAATATAAAAACCAAATCCAATTATTTTACTCTAACTTAAATTGGAAATATTAACACACTGAGGGAATACATAACACACCATCCTTCTTAACATTGCCCGCACATCAATTACATTTATAATAAGATAGTGGTTTCAACAGACTCCCTTTTTAATGGATTTGGAACCACTTATTTTCTAAATAACTCTATTGGGTAACAATACTTTACTAATCTTGGCATTTCCCCATTATTCTTCAACACTCCTCTTTAATAGAGAAATTGGATTTTTACAATACACAATAATAATAAACATAGATATTTGTCTTGATATGGTCTTCATCAACACTCCTATGACGAATTTGTAGAATTGGTGTTCTCGACCTCCTAAAGGACAATCTCGATACTGGATTATCCTATGGATACACTACCATATGTGGAATTCCCCTGAAGAGGAAATTTCGACAGTTATATAGGACAATGATTTGATTACTGGATATTTCATTCATACAACTGAACTTCTTTAAACACATCTACAACAATATAGACAAAGATAACCTGAAGCACCAAAGTACAACAAGATTCTACCAACATAGAACAACGTCAAATCAGTACTATGTTCTCTTGGCACCGAAAAACATTAAAAACCACCAATTAAACTTACGCTACTTTGTTCATTGATTGCTTCTATAGTATAAAGTTTTACAAACAAAATAGTAATACTATCATGCTCACAATCGATCAATTATAAAAACATACTCTACTTTCCATAACATTTACCAGATCGAACTAAAGACATGCGCCAATGTTTGAATATTAGATTATCACCATCGTGAGAAATTTGTTTGGAAACCCCATATCCATAAGGCACGTTGCAGTCCCTGACTTGCTGTCTCCCACAATGTGATATGGTTGTAGCGTAGATGGTCTGGATTGCTGAGAGTCGAGTGAGGATAGGTTTTTATCAATGCGTCTTCCATCGATGATTGAAACTGGATCTGCACAATCTCTCCTTTCACAATCATGGTCATGAAACATTACAAAACCATAGCCCCTAAATATCAGACGACAACTCTCTCTCACGGATTTGGATGGAATATAGCGAGCAGTTATGGCAATGGAGTTGGAAAACATGAGAGAAGTGAGACACACGAAATACACAAAATAATATTGTATTACTCTATCAAATCCCAAGATACAATAGGTATATGTAGCTGGAGTTAGATCCAACCAATTCCAAACATAGGTATGGAGGTTGAGATAATATCTCAACAACTCCTACAAAATCTCAAACCAAATCTCTAAATTAATCATTAATTCTAATGTACCCTCCCTTAATGATTACATTACAAATAAACCACATATTACAAATCTCAAATCACAACATAGATCTCTGTCTGATCTGGTCTTCATCAGCTCCTACACCCACTCTGATGCCTCCGGACTGTTCTCTTTCTCTTCCTCTTCTTCGAGCTTACCATTCAACTCATTTAAAGCATAAATGCTTCAAACCATCATTCATGAACTTGTACAATGGACAATTTGACAACTCGGCTCATCGGGGCTTCCGTGATAAAAGTTGTCAATTATTGATGCATTCTATGAACATGCCTCCATCTGTCGGATTTTTGCTTTTGGCTATCCTTCAGTGTCTAGAAGAGCAGTTTGGATACGAAATGTCCTCAACATTCAATTATACAAGGTGACTTCCAATAATAAGAACAATTGTTCTTGAAACCGGGGCTGCCAGCTTATATCAAGATACAAGAGTTCCTACTTCTTTTACATAAACACGTAAACATATAAAAACTTTATACACACCACACATACA
>ML792308.1:64942-80964 GCA_009831015.1 Picea engelmannii | reverse complement strand
AAGGTATTATAAAGATGTAATCAACCCTAATCTAGAAGATCAAAATTATCTATTTGTTTTGCCAAGTGTAAATAAAAAAATAAGCATTGCTAAGATAAGAACAAATTCTCACGAGCTCCATAGTGAAACTGAGCATTGGTCAATTCCTAAAACGCCATGGGATGAAAGAGTGTGTCACATTTGTGACACTAAGAAGGTTGAAGATGAAAAGCACTTTCTCTTAGATTGTCCATCCTATACCCATATTAGATCTAGTTTTCAAAATATTGATCACACTACCAACCTTCCTAACCTCTTAACTCAACAAAAGTATGGTGATCTTGGAAAGCTTCTCTTAATGATTTTCGAGCATAGAAACAAAATTCTAAAGGTAATCACTTACCATCTTAAGGTTTGATAAACTAATTAGATCTTAGTGGACATTAATCATCATCATCATCATCAATCTCAAACATAAAAAGTTTAAATAATAATAATAATTATTATTATAAAACATTCTTTAAATGCAATCAAAATTTTATTATTAAAATATAAAAATTATGAAGCAATTTTTTTACAAACATATAATACAATAAAAAAACTTAAATAACAAGAAATAAAATAATTCTAAAAACAAAATTAAAAAAATGATTTTAAAAACAAAAATACAAAACCAAAACATTCATAAAATATATAGAAATAATTTAAAATAGAAAAAAGATTATTTATATAAAAATAGAAAAATATAATACTTTTCTATATATCAAAATTATCATTCATTAAACATAATTTTTTCTAATTATATTTAATTTCACTATATAAATAACATTACAATTTATTTTCTGCAAGTCAAAGCTGGAAGGGGATACTGAACCCACCGGGTAATTACACTGTTGATGATTCTAGTTAGCGGAACTGTTTTGTTTTAAACTAGTACTCTATATCAGCATGATGTTAGGAGTAAGCTGAAGAAACATGCTCAGACTAACGGCTGCTATATCTGGTTTCCTTCAGGTAAGACATATGACAGGCAATTTTTTGAAACATATTGCATAGGAAAACAACTGTATAGGTTTCCGTTTTTCAACTGGACGACTGGGATTTCCAAGTTTTCTGTAACACTGCACAGCTAATACAATAGGATCTTCCCTTTTTTTACTTTAAAAAAAAGCATTGCAATTTATTTTACTATGTGATGAAACATATTAAAATTTAACATTACAAAATGTAAAACTTAATGAAAATGTTGAAAATCGAAATTTTTAAGTGCATTACACGCAATATCATCGTCGAATTTTGTTCCTGCTTCCAATAAAAAGTCATACAAGCAAAAGCTATCCCTACTTCCTAGGAAAATAATGCAAACAAAAGCTATCCCTACTTCCTAGGAAAATAATGCAAACAAAAGCTACATTTAATATTTTACATTTTAATAGTTGTGTTTGTGCATTATGCTTTCCCCGATGGAGAGCGAACGACAGAAACAGAAGGGTAGTTAGAGTCGGCTATCTATCTATTTGGCATCGCATTAAAAAAAATCAGTGCCAAGAAATCACTGACAAGTTTCCACGCATATTCTTGGCATCGCATTTTCTCCTTTTTAACCCTCATCTTCCCAAAACATACCTAAAGACTACTTTTACAGATACCTCTGAAAAACCACTGAATATATTCAACGAGGGTATTCCTGGATCAACAGTAGATCCACTTAGACCCAACGAACGATGGGGACCCAGAATGGATCAGACAAAGTGAGCATCGAATCCCTTAACCCCTCATCATTAAATAATGGTTTTTTTTGGTGTACGATACCTATTTGTATTGTCCATGGATGCACACAAAAGTCGTAACTAGAAACTTCCCAGTAGTTGTCGTGTAGGTCCAGGATAGTAAGTGGGAACGTGCAACAATGGATACATGAATAATAAAAGTTACTTTAAGAAAAAACAACTTTCCATCACGAGTGAGGTTTTTCCACTAAATCATCAATGCAAAGAGGATTCTTTGTTCGACTTCCTCCTTGCGTTCATGAATGACTATGCTAATAGATTACAACTCATGACGATGGTGGCGATTACCATGTTACCAATTTTCAATTTTTAGTAAGTCTATTTGATTGACCCACGCACCCACACCATTACTCATCTATCTCAAAAGACCCAAGACGCAACGCTAATAACATTGGTACGGTACCACTTTGTAGTAACATTTTTTTTTGTAGACCCACATCTTTTTGGCCATGCTCAAGGAGTAGAGCTGTCTAATAAAGTTTCTTCTCTGGGAACTTTAAGATAAATTGCAACACAATATATACCACAACCACTTCTAAGTTCAACAAAATCTTTATGCAATCCATGACAAGCTAGCCAATCTAGAGCCACTACCCAACCAAATGTCAAAATTCACAGTGATGTAAAATTAGATTCTGACTACACAATCCTTAGGTTATCAATGGCCAGACCAACCTTTCCCAAAGGAAGGGGTTGAATCATCCCATCCTAGTGGGAATCACTCCACCTTTCTTGTTCATGATTAAACAACTCACATGTGGCACATAATTCCTAAAGTTATCTCAACAAACTGAATGGGTCCAACCCAACATGACGAGTCACTCAAATGGAACATTACTTTCCTTGCATGGCATTACAAATGACATTATGAAATTTCATGTGGGTGTCTTATATTTGGATCATACATGTTAGGAATGGTGGAAATGGCATAAGAAATCTCATAGGGGTTATATTGCTTGGACATAATTGATCTCAAACTTATATACATGATTTGAAATAGATGCTCATTATTAGGGACGACTAAACAATTTGATACAGTTGAAGATTTCATCTTTGTTTTTGAGTAGATCATCATCATCACACCAACGAGGTGTCTGGTACTTTTTCAATGAATTCTTTATTAGTGGTTTGAAAGAAGAGATGCATGCACAAGTCTTAATGGTCCATCTTACTACTTGGTTAGAAGCCTCTCAAAAAGTTAGAGAATCCCAATAGGTGGTGAATGCTCAAATTAAAAAAGTTCCCATTGATTCCTTATCTCTGTCCCACTATTTCCATCCCACCAATCCCTCTCCATCCTCACCACCTTTCAAGATCCACAAGTTAACCTGAGACAAAATTATAAAACACCAACTTAAAATTCTCTACTACAATTGTGACGAGAAATATTTCCTCGTGAATAAATATAAGGAGAAAAAACACTTTATGGAAATTTTGGAGGACATTTATGATGATGAAGTTGAATTTGTACCCCCAAAGGCCCTTGATCCATCCATTGAATACATTCCTCTATATGGTCCTTAGGATTTTGAAGTATAGATATCCTTACATACCTTATCTGGGATATCCACTCCCCAAACACTTAAATTGATTGCCTACATCTAACATCACAAAGCCATAGTCTTAATTGGCACTAGTAGCACCCATAACTTCATTCATTGATGTGTAGCCCAAGAAACCCATTGGTACATCCTTGTTGTGAACAATTTCCAAATCACGATTTCTAATGGAGGTTCTATGAAATTGATGATCATTGTGAAAACATGAGGCTTCAAATAGGTTATTCCTTGGAAACTCTTTTGTTTTGTATTAAAATGTGTGGTTGTGCCATTGTCTTGGGGGTTGAATGGTTATGGACATTAGGTCCCATCACCATGGATTTTTGTAAGTTATACTTGAGTTTCCATAAGGAGTGGCATATCTACACTTTCAAAGGAATTACAACTAAGTCTTTAGATATCATT
This sequence comes from Picea engelmannii, assembly GCA_009831015.1. Taxonomy (NCBI): domain Eukaryota; kingdom Viridiplantae; phylum Streptophyta; class Pinopsida; order Pinales; family Pinaceae; genus Picea; species Picea engelmannii. The sequence continues at coordinate 77,231 of ML792308.1, read as the reverse complement.
ATCTCCCACTATATGGGAAATATTCTTAAAATTGGGCATTTAGGAATTGTGGCTTAATTCCATACCATTCAAGCCTTTAAGACACCTTCTCAACCCATTCATTTTCACATGTAGTTAGTCCTGAGAGAACACCAATTCATCTTTGAACCTCCTCAAGAACTACCACTCGCCCGAGGTGAGCATTATCATTCTATTCTACGCATACAAGGTAGCCTCCCACCTAATGTTCACCCTTATCCCCATCGATTTTCCCCAAAAAATGAAATAGAAAAGATAGTTCATGAGCCGCTAATAATTGGTGTCATCCGCCCTAGTACCAACACTTATTCATCACTGATTATCATGGTTCTCAATAAAGAAGGCACTAGGTTCATGTGTCTTGACTTCCAAGCTCTAAATAATCTCACAATCATGGACAAGCTTCCCATTATAGTCATTGTTGACCTTTTGGATGAACCAAAGGGTGCTCAATTATTCCCCAAACTCAATATTCACTTGGACTATCACCAAATTCACATGAAAGAGTGTATATTCCTAAAACTACTTTTTCCCCTCATGAAGAAAATTATGAGTTCTTGGTGATGCACTTTTGGCCTTTGTATTGCACCTTTTTCCTTTAGACTCTCATGAACAAATATTTAAATCCTTTCTACAACAACATTTTGTCTTTGTTGTTTTTAATGACACCTTGATCTATAGTAAGACTTGGCAAGCCGATGTCACCATGTGGATTAGATCTTACAACTACTTGTTTATCATCAACTCTTTCTGAAGTGGTCCATTACTAGAATGCCAATTTGGGTTTGTCGTCATAATTTTTCATTACATTTATGGTATACATAGTTTTTTATGATATTGGAATGCATTGAGTACTTACATAAAAACATATCTTGGTAGAGTTGTAGTGGGTTTATGCACATATGAACCTATTTTGCTTGAGATGGACCTTAGTAAGGGACTTCTAGACAAAATGATTCTTAACTGGAAAAAATTATATACACATAGGCCTTGTATTAAGAGAACTTGGTTTTTAGATGGAGGATATCTCATCTTCGAGAGAATTTACAAACTACTAATCCCTATGCTTGAGCTCATCCTCCCAAGGGAAAAGGGACCAAAGAAAAACTAAAGAGATAGAAGTTTCGAGAGGAATTGAGTTTAGATACTGACATTGATTAGAATGAGGTAAATTAACAACAAAATATTAACATTGATGAGAATGAGGTAAATTTGCTATTGAATGTGTTTATTGGGGAATTTAGTCCTTTCTCAAGGGATAGAGTAGAAGAAATGGATACAGAGGTTTCCTCCTTAAGGGAAGTTGTAGTAGCTAAAATCTCTCTAGGTGGAATGAAAATACATCACAAAACTAATACCTCCAATTCAGATAAGGAACTGGTACCTTCAAAGAATCTCGATCTGTTTCATTCTAACTTATGATTAGTTATAGCGACTCCATGTTTAGCAGGGTGGAAAGACAATAACAATAAGCGTGGGAGGAAGGAAAGATTGAGGATTATTTTTTAAAGGACAAGAAATGACATGTGCACTAATTATTTGACTTTAATCTTCTATACATGTACTTGCTTGAATCTTTGTATCATGCTTTGGGCACATGAAAAATGGGCCATGATTTTATAATGGAATAGAAATAGTGATTTTTTTCATGGAAAAAATAACTTTTATTTATTTAACTTTAAGAAAAATGATATTGAAGTAATTGGTTTTCTTTAACATTTTTTTTTATAATTGAAAATATTTCATAAATATCCATGGTTTTTATTAGTTCACATATAGTAGCATTGCAATTATTTTGAAATTGGGATTTACTTTCAATATGAGTTTCACTATAGAGATGTGAATTTGTTTTATTTTAACAATGATGATTTTCTTCTTTCAACTACTCATAAGAAAAAAATACATATAATTTTCTAGATTTAGGGTAACAACCTTTTTAAGGTCCTTTACCTCTCTTATCCTCTATTTCTTCAATGCACCATAATTGTTTTTTAAAATTTAAATGTGATTAGCCCATTATGGGGGAGATGTTCATGTAACATAAGGCATTAAAATAATAATAATAATAAAACATTAGAATAATAGAAAACATTAAAAATAATAATAAAAAATTATGTATGTTCCATTATATATATATATATATATATATATATATATATATATATCTATCTATCTATATCTATATCTATATCTATATCTATATCTATATCTATATCTATATCTATATCTATATCTATATCTATATCTATATCTATATCTATATCTATATCTATATCTATATCTATATATATATATATATATATATATATATATATATATATATATATATATATATATATATAACACAAATACACATATATTCGCAATCTCTTGCAAATCTGATCTATCAAGCACTCAGAAGGATCAAATATCTAAAAGTGGAAACCTGTTTTAGAATGCAAAAATTGAGGAAAGGTTAAAGGTTTTCACCCCGAGAGATTTTATCCCTCTTGATAGATCTGGAGTTAACATGGATCTAGACTGGTGGCATTTTCAATGGTATCAATATTACGTAAAGTGACCTCTTTTATTCCCCAATGCTTTAACTAAGATATAGCATCCTTTGTTAATTCATAAGAAACTTTCACTTAAGTTTGAAAAAATCACAAGAAACTTTTTCTTTTTCATATTATTTATTTTATATTTTTACATTAAATATTTGATCTATTAAAATAATTCATTTAAACATGTTAATATTTAATTCAAATATTTAAAATTTAATTTTAATTTTCCAATTTAAGAAAATATTTAAACCCTTTCTACAAAATTTTGTCTGTCTTTTTTAATGACATCTTGATCTATAGTAAAACTTTGCAAGCCCATGTCACCATGTGGATTAGGTCTTACAACTACTTTTTGATCATCAACTCTTTCTTAAGTGGGCCATTACTAGAATGCCAATTTGGGTTTGTCTTCCCAAAATTTTATTACCTTTATGGTATATATTTGTTTTTGAGGATATTGGAATACATTGTGTACTTACATAAAATCATATCTTGGTAGAATTGTAATGATTTTTTACATATATGCACCTATATATGTTGAGATGGACCTTAGTAAGAGACTTATAGACAAAATTATTCTCAACTGGAAAATGTTAAATTACACATATGCTTTGCATTAAGAGAACATAAACATAATTTTTAGGTGGAGGATATATCATATTCAAAATTTACAAACTACTCATCCATATGCTCAAAGTCATCCTCCCAAGAAAAAAGAGACCAAAGAAAAACTAAAGAGATGAAATTTTCTAGAGGAATTGAGTTTACATACCAACATTGATTGGCAATAACGTAGACCAACAATGGAATACTAACATTGATATGAATGAGGTAAATTAACTATTAAATGTGTTTATAGGGTAATCCATTCATTTCTAGAGGGATAAAGTAGAAGAAATGATACAAGGTTTTCCTCCTTCAGGGAGGTTGTAGTATATAAAACCTCTCTAAGTGGAATGAAAATACATAATGAAACTAATACCTCCAATTCAGATAAGGAATTGGTACCTTCAAAGAATCTCAATCTCTTGCATTCTAACTTATGATTAGTTATAGTGACTCCTTTCCTAGGAGGGTGGCAAGAAGGTAACAATAAGGGGAGGAAGGAAAGATTAATAAGGGGAGGAAGGAAAGATTAAGGATTATTTTTTAAAGGGCAATAAATGACATGTGCACTAATTATTTTGAATTTATTTTTCTATAAGTGTACTTGCTTGAATATTTTTATGATGCTTTGAGCATATGAAAAATGGGTCATGATTTTATAATGGAATAGAAATTGTGATTTTTTTCACTTCTATTAATTTAACTTTAAGAAAAATGATATATAAGGAGGTAACTATTTAACTTTTATTTATTTTTTTCATGGCTTTTATTAGTTCACATGTGTTAGGGTTGCAATTATTTTGAAATTGGGATTTACTTTTGACATGAGTTTTTTTATAGATATGTGAATTTGCTTTATTTTAACAATGAGTTTTTCTATAGATATGTGAATTTGCTTTATTTTAACAATGATGATTTTCTTCTTTCAACTACTCATACCAAAAAGATACATATAATTTTCTAGATTCGGGAAACAATCTTTTTAAAATAATTTACCTTTCTCTTATCCTTTATTTCTTCATTGTACCATCATTTTTTTTTTTTAATTTAGATGTGATTATCCCACTGGGGTGAGATGTCCATGTAACATAATACATTTAAAATAATAATTTAAAAAACATTAAAATAATAAACAATTCTCAATCTCTTGCAAATCTGGATCTATCAAGGACCGAGAAGGATCAAATCTCTCGAAATGAAATTTTTTTTTACAGTGCATAACTTGAGGAAAATTTAACATGGATCCAGACACTTAATCTAGAGTTAACATAGATCTACACTGGTAGTATTTTTAATGGTATCAATATTATGTAAAGTGCCCTCTTTTATCCGTCAATGCAAGCAAGTTTTAAAGAAAATACCTATTTAGGTATTGTCAAGGTAAGGATTGATGAAGAACATATCCATATTTTTAACCTAATTTTTTTTTTATGGAGATTTGGGTATGTTATAGTATGCTACATGATTCGTTTCCAGTGCACACCTGTTCTCAATTTCCATCTTGACGCAACATTTTCTTTCCCTGCATTGCAACAGTAGAATCATCATATCCAATAAAAGATATTGAAGGGTCCATCCCTGCAAATCTCATCCACGACCAAGTTCTCAAAAATATTACTTATGCCCCTCCCCAATTTAAGAGCCTAATCTTCTCTTGGAGGTAAAATATTACACACCTCAAACTGGCTTCCATCGTTTCTTCTCATGGAAATGACTCAATTTTTTTTTCTTAAAACTCTTCTCAAATGAATATTCCTTATTCCAATGGGCCTGAAGATTCATGCTCCAACCACTTTCTCACCTTCTGAATATGAGACTGGTAATCAAATATCTTCCATCTCCATCTAGGTATGTAAAGAAGATTCACTCTCTATCCACTTTCTCAATTTCTCTCCCTCTTATATCGACCACGCTCTTGGCTTCGAATCCCCCAGTAAACCAAGAACGTAGTCGATATCAAGCAAAACAAAGGAATTTTTGAATTGACTTTGCAGATTGCTATCACGAATCTCATACCTTCACTCATCCTTTTTAAAGAAGTCTTCGTCATAGTCAAGGATGAGGGTTGAGGGTTCATGTAAAACATATCATAGGTATTTTGGGGATCATAGGTAATTATTTTATTAATTTTTTTAGGTGATACAAGTTTAAACTTAGATGATAGTTATCAAACTGTAAATGTTGAAGTTAATGAAATCACCATTAAAACTATTTTACCATGTAATATGATCAACTATAATCAACTCTTGTCATGCCATGTCAATATAAACACCTTGTTACACATTATTTCTCTCATGCATGGAAACCATATGTCTTATGTTCTTTCCCCACACAACATGAACATGTGCCTCTAGTTACACATTTATGCATGCACATTAATGATATATTGTTCTCCATTAATACTTTGCTTTCAAATTTTCCATTTTTTATTTTTTAGTAAAGGCTTTTTAAATATATTGACTAATGGCTAAGATGTGTGGTTATATAATTTTTATCAATCTTTTTCTTGTAGTTATTTTAGATTATATATGAAATTATATATGCTTATTTTATTTATCTATTAAAAATTACATTTTTTTTTTTTAACTTAACCTTTAACCTTGATTGTAGTCATATAGTAAAACTGTATACTTTTAACAAATTATAAACCAACATGCAAAGAAAAAATAAACTCTTTTAAATTCTCCACTTAAAATAATTTTATCTTGACTTTTATTGAAAATAAATCAAAGTGTGTGTTGTATTGTGCTACTCCTATTAACAAATTATTAACCAACATGTAAAGAAAAATTAGATGTGGATCTTATATCGTACACATCTATCTCTTTTAAAAATTTCATTTAAACCAATTTTATCTAAAGAAAATTGTGTGTTCCATTTTGCTATTCCCATTAACAAATTGTGAACCAACATGCAAAGAAACATTAGTTGTGGATCTTATATATTACAAATCTAGTCTCGTGGAAATTTTTGAGCCAAGTACCTATAAATTCTCCTCATATGGGAAAACAATTCAATCCCCACCTCAATGTTCCTTTAACATATGTCAAAACTTTTTTTTTGACTTCCAATGGATTTGTTTGGGGTTTGCCACTTACATTGACACTGAGCCAATGGAAAAAAAATATCACGTCTTGTAATGATCAAATAAATAATAATATCAATTAAATATCTAAATATATCACGTCCTCTAATGATCAAATAAATAATAATATCAATTAAATATCTATATAATGTAGTATTGATGGGGGACATCCACTTCTGGCAAAACCAAGTGGCTGGTTTCTTTCCTTCACGATGTTCCTCTTGCTTCGTTGGTAATCCTTCCTCCTTCGTGAGTACATGCAAAATAATTTTGTCCTTCCTTGGATGAAGCTCTGGATTAAGCTTCCAACAACTAGCCTTTTGATGTCCACTCTTGTTGCAAAACATGCAATGAGTTTTTGGCATACAGTCCTGTTTACTATTCTCTTTCTTCCATTGTGAAGTTGAGCCTTTATGTCGTGTTTCCTTCTTGGTCGACATAGGTTTCTTGTACAAAGTTTGTCTATTCCAACACTTGGCAACACAATGCTTGGGTGAATGACAATAAGCAAATGGATAACAATTCCACAATTTTTGGATTACTTGATTATGCTTATTATAATCAAAATGAGAATTCATAAAAACATGACCATTATACCTTCCATGCTGATCTTCAATTTTCTTTAGAGACGACTTGCATTCACTACCACAATCCTGAAGTGATGCGCCATTACCTTTTTTGAAGTGTTCTTCCAATGTCTTTAGTTGGCCATTTGAAGCATTACTTGATTCCAAAGTTTTGGAACCTATCTTCCAGGTTTCTCCAAGGTACCCTTCTCCATATCCCAATCCCAAATATCGAGGCCTTTCCACAACCTCAATGGGATTAACAATGCCTTGACCTTTACATCCAAGGCCCTTCCCTTCTTCATAACCCATCTTGGTTAGTATTCTCAAACCTACACCTTTTGTATGTTTTTCGAATGCACCAAAATGAACTTGATGAGAATGAGGAAAATTTGATGAGGAACCTTCAATGCATACCTCAGATATGTTTTCTGAAATAGATGTAGAAGGCATTTCCATCAATCCTTCTTTTCCTTTGATGTTCTTTGAAGATTTCACTTGAACCGTGCTCTTTCATTCCAAGTGGTCTTCATACAACACCTTCACCATTTCGGCCATGGAAAACACTGAATTTCTGAACTCCTTCTCATTTTGAGAAAGTCCTCCTGTAGATGCCATTTTCTTCCTTGAGATGACCTCTTCCCTGGCTAACATGCAAAACTCAAATCCAAATTTCAACTAACTCTGATACCACTTGATCTGAACTTCGAAGCTTAGCAATAACACACTATAACCTCAATTTAATCAAGACCTTTTTCTGACGGTGCATGTGAATATGACAACAACAAAGACTTGCATAATTAAGAGCAATAACAGATAACACAAGAATGCAAATGATCAACTTCTTGTGTACTGTGACATCCTCCTCGTTACGACAATCACTCTTTAACAGGTGCAATTTTTGTTTTGTTTAAGGTGTGTGTGCGCGTGTAAAAAGGAACAGACACACTTGACTCTATGTCACCACCCGATGACTAACAAGATGCAAGCACGATGATCACAACAAGAAGACATAAGGCGCACAACAAGTAACTGCAAGCATTAAACGACCATAGACATAAGGCACACAACAAGTAACTGCAAGCATTAAACGACATACTGTGTTATGTACAGTACGAACACAGATGGAAGAATCCATAGTAGTAGATTTTATTATTTCTGCACAGGAAAGCAGGGCGTTTAATCTTAGTTCTCTGCTTCGGAGAGAGTGAATGTCAGATAGGCTCCTGGTTGACTGCTCAGGCAGAAACTAGTAATCTCTGTTAGGAAGTTGCAGTGGTGGGAACTCTGCATTTAAAGAGCCCACGACTACTGATACGACCTTAGAGGTGTGTCGCAAGAGTGGAAACCTTACCTTTAAAGGGCCCGAGACTCTTGATACGGTAATGGATTCTTTACATAGAAAATAATCACACGCATAGACTTATATACAGAGTGAGTAGCTTTATCAGATCAAAAAGTTTGATATCATACAACTGTGAGTTTGGACAATACCAATTATAGTACTAACCCTAGAATTAACTCGACCCTAAACATCAGCATATAAATAAACAACAATTTTATTAACCCTAAATTTAACAACTCAACCCTAAGCCAATCAAATAAAGCACCCTGCAGAAGGAACCCAGCGGAGAACATGGAGGTATCTACATCCCGCCCGACACAAGCAGACAAAGCACACGAAAGGTTTACCAACCAAGTAAAACATTATTTAAATGAACAACAACCCTCATTTACTAACTCAGAGTAATTTATTGTACTTAATTCCAGGACATTCCACCATATATGTTTATCAATAACAATAATTTACACTAGCATTACAATAAAATAACCATATCATTACATTTTATATTACAATAACATTGCAGTAAGATAACAATGATCATACATTTCATATGTTATCAAACACGAACATTGCATTTGCAATAAAATAACAATGATCATACATTTCATATGTTATCAAACACTAACATTGCATTTGATTTATATTGCAATAACAATACATTTACATATTTCAAAAACAATATATGACAATGATCTTACATTACAATACATTGCACATAAAATAACAATAAACTTACATTTCATATGTTATCAACACTAACATTGCAAGAACATTATAATTACATATTTCAAAAAAAATATATTACAATTACATATTTCATAAACAAAATATTCAATGATATTCCTTTACGTATTACAGTAACAACATTACCTAATCAATACATTTACACCTTACTAACAAAATTTATGATATCATTAACAATAAAAACAACGGTGGTGAGTACATGCCAGAACAAAAGGGCAATTGATGCACGCATGCCAGAAATCACGCCTTAAATTGGCAGCCATCAAAGACAGCTGTCAGAGACCAAATCAATCTGGCAATTTCTAAATTGGCAACTGATGGAATCCAAGAATCAATTCAACAATTTCTAATTTAATCCAAATCGCATCTTTCCATCCCTTAACCTTGATAAAGCATTAAGTACCAGAACAAAATGTGCTAGAACAAAATTCAGAAACCAACTTACAAAACGGAAGTGCTAGAATGAATTTGCTAGCACGAAATTTCAGAAACGAATTCTCAGAATTAATCTTACAAAAATGAAAATGCTAGGAACGAATTGCCAACACAAATTTGCCAGAATGAATTGTCAAATGATCTTACAAAAATTAAAATGTCAGAAACGAATTGCCAACACAAATTTGCCAGAACGAATTGTCAAATGATCTTACAAAAATGAAGATGCCAGAAACGAATTGCCAACACAAATTTGCCAGAACGAATTGTCAAATGATCTTACAAAAATGAAAATGCCAGAAACGAATTGCCAACACAAATTTGCTAGAACGAATTGTCAAATGATCTTACAAAAATGAAAATGCCAGAAACAAATTGCCAACACAATTTGCTAGAATGAATTGTCAAATGATCTTACAAAAATGAAAATGCCAGAAATGAATTGCCAGCACGAAATTGCCATAACGAATTCTCAAAATCATCTTACAAAAATGAAAATGCCAGAAATGATTTGCCAGCACAAAATTGCCAGAACGAATTCTCAAAATCATCTTACAAAAATGAAAATGCCAGAAACGAATTGCCAGCACAAAATTGCCAGAACGAATTGTCAAAATCATCTTACAAAAACGGAATGCCAGTACACTCATAGCCATATTTGAAAATGCCCCCAATCAGATATAAATGCCCACAACCATATATAAATGCCCACATTAAAACAAAACTCCCACATTCATATAAAAACGCCCACCATAATTTATTAACACCTACAGCAATACAAATGCCCACAGTAATATATAAACACCCCCATTATTACAAAACGCCCATAGCCATATATAAAAATGCCCACAGTGATGTAAAATGCCCCCATTAACATGAAAACGCCGGCTGTAATGAATAATACGCCCATAGTGATATAAAACGCCCCCATAATCATAAAAACACAGCCATAAAATCTCTTTTATCCAAACCGACATGCAACAACAGAGTAAGAAGAAATATTTTATAACCATAAAACCATTTCAATCGCCGAAGAACAAGGCAAGAAAATCAATCAATCCAACGAGAACCCAAGCAGATTGAAGTTAAGTATTTTTCATCTCACAATGCCAATACAAAAGTGCTGCTAACAATAAGAGAGGGCTAAGGTCCTAATACCTTCTATCATACAAATGAAAAACATACCGTTGCCTTAACTCCCACCTCAAATGATGACTGCGCACTCCGTGTTGCTCCTGCTCTGTGCCACTCCTTCTCGCCGACTGTCGAGACTACACCAGTACCTCCCAGCCAATCTCTAGGGGTACTCTGCTTTCCCCTTATCCCCCCGAGCCGCAACGGGGCCACACACTATCCATATGGTATGCCTAGCTTCCCAGCTCGCCTCGCAAGGACGAGCTACCACTCCTATTCGAGTTGGGATAACCCAAGTCCTCACAAGTTATCAATCAAGTCACAATTCCGGCAGTGCAATGTTACACTAACAGCTAATCCCCTTCTTCCTCATCTTCCCTTTCTTTTATAGGGTTTTTCCAACCTCCAACTTTCCCTAAATCACATTTTAATTAAGTTTTAATAAAAATATTCTAAATATTCTCCTTCACACAAGTGTCGTCCATCCCCCTCTTTCCTCAAATAATTATTTTCTTTAAATTATTAAATTACTCATTTCCCTCACCCACCTAGAGTTGCTCCTAAATTTCCTCCTAGGTGTTCCTAGATCCCCTTACATGTTTTAAATAATTTCCCTAAGAATGAAATTGCTAAATTAGCTTAAATTAGAAGGTTTTTAATTGCAGATTCCTTACTATGTTGACCTCGCTTTTTACCATAAGTTCTCAACTTTCCTTTATTATGTTTCCTCCAATCCTTACTTTCCTAATTTTTATGATCCCCTTCTTTCCCCTTTTTATTAGAGCCAAAATGGCAGTTGCGCTATTTACTCTTTTCCCTTTATTATTAATTTAAAAATCTTTTTATACTTCCATAGGTTAAATAATTTATTTCTTCTTTACAATTTAAAATCACTAATGAATTAAATTATTACTCTCTTCATTTTACCCCAAAATTTATGAAGACTAAAACTATAACTTAAGTGGTTTTTAGTTTAGATTTTTATTTTTATTTTTATAGGGTCTTTTCTTAAGGTAAATCAAAATTTTACCCTAGAGAAGTTTTAGACTTAGGTTTAGATTCTAAACTGGGCGACAATTATTTAGGGAAGTCGTTTTAAGAATTTTTTAATGTGTTAAAAGTCTTAGGGCCATCTAGGTTTGTTCCTTCAACAACATCAATGCGACGTGCCCTTCAGAACGCACCATGTGCTCCAAGGGTGCCACTTGCCTCGTTCGTTTCTTTTGCACAATGTGCCCTTCAGGATGCACCACATGCTCCAAGGGTGCCACTTGCTAACTTATGTTTCTTTCGTGCGACCTGCCCTTCAGGATGTACCACGTGCTCCAAGGGTGCCACTCGCCAACTTGACTGATTGGTAGACATCTATAACCCCTGGAGTCAACACTCCACCAGGTGAACTTGTGGGAGACTAAGGGATCTAAGGAATAAGGCCCCCGCCTTATTGCATGCTTCTTAGAATCATCGTGAGCGACTGTTGGAGTCTACCCTCATGGCATCATGGATCCTCTCGAACTAGGTAATCATTAACCTACAGTTCGAGCCATGGCGAGAGTGCTAGTAGGCTGTGGCAGGGCTGCTATCCACACCTCTCCCTCCACCTCTCTGGAAATCATGTGTGGCCCCTTTACTCCATATGTGAGTCTGGTCGGCAAGTTATCGTCAGACTGCATCATCAACAATTGTGTCAGAACATGTCAACATCATATCATCAAGTCAATGAAATATCACAGTAAATAAATCAACCCAAATAGCACACTCCCTGACTCAATCCGGAGTCCAAGGGGTTCCACCAATGCCTCTGCATCCTCAA
>ML792308.1:31840-56131 GCA_009831015.1 Picea engelmannii | reverse complement strand
ACTCTCTTCATTTTACCCCAAAATTTATGAAGACTAAAACTATAACTTAAGTGGTTTTTAGTTTAGATTTTTATTTTTATTTTTATAGGGTCTTTTCTTAAGGTTAATCAAAATTTTACCCTAGAGAAGTTTTAGACTTAGGTATAGATTCTGAACTAGGCGACAATTATTTAGGGAAGTCGTTTTAAGAATTTTTTAATGTGTTAAAAGTCTGAGGGCCATCTAGGTTTGTTCCTTCAACAACATCAATGCGACGTGCCCTTCAGGACGCACCACGTGCTCCAAGGGTGCCACTCGCCTCATTCATTTCTTTTGCGCAACGTGCCCTTCAGGATGCACCACATGCTCCAACGGTGCCACTCGCTAACTTATGTTTATTTCGCACGACGTGCCCTTCAGGATGCACCACGTGCTCCAAGGGTGCCACTCGCCAACTTGACTAATTGGTAGACATCTATAACCCCTGGAGTCAACACTCCACCAGGTGAACTTGTGGGAGACTAAGGGCTCTAAGGAATAAGGCCCCCGCCTTATTGCGCGCCCCTTAGAATCATCATGAGCGATTGTTGCAGTCTGCCCTCACGGCATCGTGGATCCTCTCAAACTAGGTAATCATTAACCTACAGTTCGAGCCACGGCGGGAGTGCTAGTAGGCTGTGGCAGGGCTGCTGTCCACACCTCTCCCTCCACCTCTCCGGAAATCGTGTGTGGCCCCTTTACTCCATATGTGAGTCTGGTCGGCAAGATATCGTCATCCTGCATCATCAACAATTATGTCAGAACATGTCAACATCATATCATCAAGTCAATGAAATATCACAGTAAATAAATCAACCCAAATAGCACACTCCCTGACTCAATCCAGAGTCCAAGGAATTCCACCGATGCCTCTGCATCCTCAAGGTCCAAAACCCTGCACACTCAATAAAACTGAGTCAATAGCGCCTATCTACATCAAAGCAGTAAAACATCATGTCATCTATCATAACACATCATAATCAAGGATAAATGTTTTAGCATCATAAAAGTCCATATCACTTGGGAGCAAGTGTCCTCAAAGAATAAGTTTTCTCAGTGCGCCAAAGTGGCATGTTACATGTACAATTGGTTGATGGTTTTCATTCTTGTGTTATCTGTTATTTCTCTTAATTATCCAAGTCTTTGTTGTTGTCGTATTCACATGCACCATCAGAAAAAGGTCTTGATTAAATTGAGGCTATAGTGTGTAATTCCTAAGCTTCGAAGTTTGGATCAGTCCTCAAGGAAAAATAATCAATAATACTAATGGAAGTTAAAAATGTAATTACATGTAAATGGGAATATGAGTGTAATACCTCACTTGTGGTTAGGCATGCGTACCCCTCTTAAAATTACTAGTAAATTATAGATATGACCTCAATGATAGTGGGGCAGACATGTTAGATTCCATGATAACCTGGTTATAAATTTTTAGGTGGGTAGGATAAATACCCTATGTTAACTTTAAAGTGGGGTTAAACTTGGCTCGGTGAAAGAGTCAATGAGTAGGTCAATAGTGATAGTTTTCAGACCCATGGTTTTGGTAGCCTGTGGTATTGCATCTGTGGATTGCATGTAAGGAATACTGTAAATACATTTAGGATACCCCATTGTAATGGGCTAGGAGGTGAGTGTTGAAGGCTCACTTGGCCTACTTGGTCGAATTTGGTAAGGGAACAAAAATATCTTTGGCTAGTTTTTCTCGTAAGTGTTCATAGGGTAAATCATAGGGTAAATCATGTGTCAATGATGTGTGCATGATTGAACAAAAATATCTTTGGTTAGTTTTTATCGTAAGGGTTCCTAGCATAAATCATGTGTCGATGATGTGTTTTTTTGTTGTTGGTTCATTATTTCTCTTTCAAGCTTTGGTTATTCCCAACAAATGGTTTTTCTTATTCCCAACAACTATTATAAGAGCCATGGTGAGGAGATCAGATCCACCTCAAAGAAATATTGTGGGGTTGATTCCAAAGTCCATGTGATTAGCAAATGCAAGAAGGAGGTGGAGGTCAAAGAAATGGAAATGCAAGTGGATGGAGACATTTGTAAGAATGGACATGGTGAGTGCATTCCCATGGAGTCGTGAAAGTAAAAGCAGTTCACTAAATAAGTAAATAAATTATTATTATTATTATTATTATAATGAAGAATTACATGTAAATTACTATACTACTATAAAACCTAGTTAGGCATGTGTATCCTTGGTAAATTACCCATAAAGTATAGATGTAGACCTAGGTGATAAGGGGGGACATGACGGATTCCTAGATCCTAGTTATAAACTTTAAGGGGGTAGGATAATTACCCCAAGTGAAGTTTAAAGGGGGGGATATTGTGTTAGAATTGACCCATTAAAGGAATCAAGGAATTAAATCCATTTTAGGTCAAGAATGGTGGGTTTCCAGCTCATGTCTTTGGTAGCTTGTGTTGTTGTGCCAGTGGATTGCATGTAATGAATCCTGTAAATAGGGTATTTTGGTGAAAAATCTTGGAGATGTTGGATCATTTAAGTTCGAGTGTAGATCTAATTTCATTAGTTAGATCTATTGATTAGATCTACTAAGATTTTTTATATATTCTATAATCAAGTAGATGCCCCTTGTAAAATTACCAATAAAGTCTAGATGTGACCTAGGTCAGAGGGGGGGACATGATGGATTCCCCAACACTCAAGTTATAAACTTTAAAGGGGGTAGGATAATTACCCCAAGTCAATTTGAAAGGGGGATTGTTGGGTTAAACTTGATTTGATGAAAGAGTCAATGAGTAAGTCAACAATGGTGGTTTTTTGGCCCATGGTTTTGTTATCCCATTGTATTGTGTCCCTAGATCGCATAGAATGAAGACTTTAAATCAGCTTAGGATACTCCATTATAATGAGCCTGAAGGTGAGTAGTGAAGGCTCACTTGGCTTGGACGGATTTGGGAAGGAATAAAGATAAATCATTTGTCACTAATGTATGCATGATTTATGTTTTTTGTTATTATCGATTTATTAGTTTCGTGGACGACTTTGCTTGTTCCTAACATTGTTGACCACCATCTTTCAAATCAGGAATACCCTCCGTGACATGTTTTAAATATAGTAAATCTTCGTCCCATGGTTGTCTCATACCTATGTCAATTGGAAAGTGATATGGATTCTTAAGAGGAGTGAACACATGGAGCAATTCCCAAGAAAATGCTCAAGGTTCCTAGGTTTAGGTTTGCCTAAACTTCAACAGATCACTAAAATAATGTAGTGATTACAGAATTAGTAATATATTATTAAATATATTAATATACTAACAAAATATTAATATTTTTAATACTTCCTTGATCTATAAGTGCTGAGAGGGATCAAATCTCTAGATGCAAAAACATTTTTTAGAGTGCAAAACATGAGGAAATGTTAAAGGTTTCGATGAGGGATCAAATCTCTCTATATGGAAACATTTTTTAGAGTGAAAAGATTTAGGAAATATTAAAGGTTTGCATCTCTATCCGTGAGGCTTGATAGATTTGGGGTTAAGATGAATTTATGCTAATATTTTTATATAAATTAAAATTATATATACACTTTAAAAATCAGAATTTATAATAAATTAATAAAACATCCATAATACTATGTTTTTAAATTAATTAATAATAATTAAAAAATTCAAAACAATGTTGCAATACTCTCAAATAAGGACTAACAAAAAAATTTATACAGAAAGATTATAAACCTATTTACAACATACATATTTTTTTATTTGAATTTTAATTTAAAAAATATATAATTTAAATCTTTGGATGCAATTGTAAAATCTATTATAATTTAGTAGTTAAAGTATAGAAATCATTAATTATTATGATTCATCATTATTGTTTAAGGAAAACCATGTCACTTAATATAATTTGTTAGTAGTTGTTAAAAAGGTAAATTTTCACTTTTCTTAAATATTTTGAGGATTATTTTTTTAATGAAAAAATATCCTATCCAAATTCTTGAATGCTCTAATTAAATCTACTATAATTTAATAGTTAAAGTATAGTAATCATTGACTGTTATATTTCATCATCACTATTTAAGAAAAACAACCCATTTAACATAATCTTCTTGTGGCTACTAAAAGGATAAACTTTAACTATTCTCACACACTAACAAAGAAATCACAATCACAAAATGATTTTTTTTTTACCGTAAACCCTCTTTCCCTCTTTCAAAGTTATATCTTCATTTACCTTAACCTACATAGATTGCTATCTCCAATGAAATTATATTCTTTTTAATATATCTACTCCCCAACCACATGAATATAAACATAATAAAATAATATTTACCCTAATCACATGAATATAAGCATAATAAAATAATATTTATATGGGACTACTATCATCTCTACAATGGTTGTGAAAGCAAATACCCCACACTTAAACACAACTAAATACTACAATGAGAAACATATTGTAGTAATTACTAATAATAAAACTATACAACAATTATTAATAATAAAATTAATACAATAAAATTGTTATTATTATAATGGGATTTGAAAATCTAATTACATGTAAATGATAATATGATTGTAAAACCTCACTTGGTTAGATGTGATATATGTGATAGAGAGGATTACTCATAACGTCTAGATGTGACTTAAAAGATATATGGGCATATATGTTGGATTCTCTTGTTATAAGAGGTAGTATAATTACCTCAAGTCAAGTTTAAACGAGGATTGTCGGGTTAAATTTGATTTGATGAAAGAGTCAATGAGTAAGTTAAGAGTGGTGGTTTTGGGGCCATGGTTTTGGTACCCCTTGGTATTGCACTCCTAGATTCCATAGCATCAAATGAAGATTTTAAATAGGCTTAGAATACTCCATTGTAATAGACCTCCAAGTGAGTGGTGAAGGCTCACTTGGCTTGGATAGATTTGATAAATAACAAAAATATCTTTGATTAGTTTTTCCATTAGTTGATTCAATTTATTATTTGACTGAACACTTTGCTTATTCCCAACATTGTTGAACACTATTGATTACCATCTTTCAAATCAGAAATACCCTAGTTTTGGTTGTCCCTGACATGTTTTAAATATAGTAAATCTTTGTCCGAAGGTTGTCTCATCCCTATGTCAATTGGAAAGTGATATGGATTCTCAAGAGCAGTGAAAACGTAAAAAAATTCCTAAGAAAACGTTCCAAGTGCCTAAAATGGCAGCGAAAGAGGAGGAGGACTTGACCTAGTCTATAAGGAATGAAGCATCATGATCCATTCCATACTATGGGCTACATAATCTCATGTAATTCATTCACACGGGAGACGCTGCGATGAGAAGATAGGGATGTGGGGTTTTTTTATTTGAATTTTAATAAAAACAAATACGGAATTTAACTAATTATTTGAATTTCATTAAAAATATATATCCAATTTAAATTCTTAGATGCAATTGTAAAATGCATCATAATTTAGTAGTTAAAGTCAAGCAATCATTGATTATTATGATTCATAATTACTATTTAAGAAAACCATGTCACCTAACATAAATTGTTTAGTAAATTTTCACTTTAAGAAAATCATGTTATTTAAAAAAATATTTTGTTAGTGGTTTTTAAAGAGGTAAATTTTCACTTTTCTTATATACTTTGATGATTTTTTTTAATGAAAAAATATCCAATCCAAATTCTTGAATGTTGTGATAAAATCTATTATTATTTAGTACTTAAATTAAAGTAATCATTGATTGTTGTGATTCATCACCACTATTTAAGGAAATCCATTCACTTAAGATATAGGTTGCCCAAGACACTTTACAATGGAGTTTTTCCAGCTTTTAAGTTTAAATAGGCTTCATCACATACTAATACCATGGGTTACCCAACACCATGTGCTTTTAAGTCACCAACCATCTTTAATGACCAAGTCAAGATTAACCCAACAACCATTAAAACAACCTCCAATGAAATTATGTACTTTTTAAAATAGTTTAACTTTAATCAAAATACTACCCCAATTACAATTTAACCTCATACCTACAAAAATAAAACATCTTATAACTATTAAAACTAAAAAGATATAAACATTCAAATACATGATTTTTTAAAAATCAAGGCCCAATAAAATATTACTCAGAAGCCCAGGAAATAACTATTAAATATATAAGTATTAAAAAGATAAATATCCATGATATGTGATCATCCATGTCCACATGCTATTATTAAAAGATACATTATAAACATCTACTATAAAACAAAGAAGAATATTAACATAACAAAATATTATGTATATGGATCTATTATCATCTCCACATACGCCACACTACAATTAAAAACATATATACTTCCTCTAACCTTCCTAATTAGTACTGTCTACGTAAGAAAATCTATCATGTCCAAGGAAGATTCAGTGGCCGGAGCGCGAGACCAACGCAAAGTGATATTGCCATTAACATCATGATAATTGCAGCTCGCTCAACAAACCACATACAGTGGCCGAGTAGGGAATTACGGACTTGTCCTCTGCGTCTCATAACTCTCAACTGTTGAAAGAATATGAAAAGGAGGGCGGCAATGGTCGCCACAGACATCGATACTGAGAGAAGATTGAGTGGACTCCACATCCCAAACTCTGTCCGCCCATTCATAGAAACGAGGGCAGCGACAGAGGTGAGAATCGCTCCTTGACTAATGGCGTAAAGATTTAATAAGTTGAATGTAGGAGTTGTATGGTTGGCATCGTTTGGATTTAGCTGTGAAACCTCTGCTTTCTCGTTGGGTACAACGTTCCCGGAAGGAAGTAAACTATTATTATGAATTTGCATTTGTTGGAATTGCGAAGGAACCATCTCAATAACAATATGATCTGCAATTGTCAAGTAGACATTCTCATTGTTGTTGAATTGATATGCCATGCCAAATCCTGAAAAACCATATCAAAAAATACAATTAATAACTCTAATTGAAAAGCTATGTGCAAGTTTTATATATATACATATGATAAATCCACACGAGACTCACTGCAATTAATTTATCATTTGAATGACACATCAAAAACTGAATTTGAAAGCACAGTATTAGAAAATTACCTTTGATAAAGAGCTGAATGTATTGAGCAAGACGTCTCCAATTAAAACCAGAAGCCGAAATAGGGCAAAACAACTGTAACAAGAAAAACAAAAGCTGGATGGATGGATGGAATCAGTCTCTCCTCCTTGTAATACACTTGTTTGGCACAGCTTCGGCTCTCGTCTATTTAATGAGCCGGGAAAAGGAACGAAAGCTTGTGTTTGGTATCGACTGTACTTGGTCAGCCAGTAGTTAGCATTTCCGATGGGATACCACCCAAGCGCGCGATAACGACCTGCGAAGGAAATTCTAGGAACAATTTGGGTTTCCATGGGGAAATATGGAAAGCAAAGGCCTTTGCTTTCCAGGGTATCGCACGATAACCACCTGCCAAGGAAATTCTAGAACAATTTTTATTTCCATGGGGAAAGATGGAAAGCAAAGGCCCAGAGCGTGATAACGACCCGCGAAGGCAATTCCAGGAACAATTGTGATTTCCATCGGAAAACATGGAAAGCAAAGGCCGTCTCTTTCCAGGAAAAAGCAAAGGCCCAGAGCTCGATAACGACCTGTGAAGACCATTCTAGGTTCAAAATCTGTGAAGACCATTCTAGTATCAATTTTGGTTTCCATTGGGAAAAACATTGCTTCCTTTGCTTTCCATGTTTCCCCATTGAGGCCTTTCGTTCCTTTTTTTTTTCACGTTTACCCATGGAAACCAAAACTGATCCTGGAATCGCCCTAGCAGGTCGTTATCAGGCTCCGGGCCTTTGCTTCCTTTGCTTTCCATGTTTCCCATGGAGACCAAAATTGTTCTTAGAATTGCCTTCGAAGGTCGTTATCACGCGCTGAACCTTTTCTCCCTTTGCTTTTTCATGGAAGGCAACCGCCTTTGCTTTCCATGCTTCTCCATGTAAATCAAAATTGTTTCTCTACTTCGCTTAGCAGGTCGTTATCGCGCGATAGTAAAGGCCTTTATTTTCCGTGTTTTCCCATGGAAACCAAAATTGTTCATGGAATTGCTTCTCAGATCATTATCGCGCGCTTGGGTGGCATTACATCGGAAATGTTACCAACTAATGCCTTTGCTTCCATGCTCCTAGAATTGACTTCGCAGGTCGTTATCCAGCAGTTGGCATTTACAGAATGGAATAGAATCCCCAGTTAAGTTGCTTCTTGGTCAACCAAGAGCGTAGTTGATATCAAGCAAAGCAAAGGCATTTTTGAATTGCATTTGCAGATCGCCATCACGAATCTCATAAATTCACTCATCCTTTTTAAAGTAGTCTTGATCATAGTCAAGGATGAGAGTTGAGGGTTCATGTAAAACATATCATAGGTATTTTGGGATCATAGGTAATTATTTTATTAATTTTTTAGGTCATCTACGTTTTAACTTAGATGATAGTTATGAAACACTAAACGTTGAAATTAATGAAATCACTATTAAAACTATTTGACCATGTAATATATAGACAACTCCTCTCATGCCATGTCAACGTAAACACCTTGGTACACATTATTTCTCAAATGCATGGCATGTAATTGTTGGAATTTGGTGAAAACTAAATTAGAATGGATTTTAGATTTTATTATTCAACATTGGTTAAAACTAAATTAGACTAAAAATAAAGCCCATTCAATAAATTAGTTTTATTTATTTATTTATTATTATTATTATTATTATTTATTTTTTTTGTAAATTGCTATAAATTTGTATATGCTCGTAGAGGCTGAGAGATGAAAGGGTGAGCTGCTGTAACTCTTTATGCTATGAATATTAAGTAACCCAACATTTGGGTGAACCAAGTAAATCCTCGAGTTTAATGTGTGATCTGTTTGTGTTATTTCCTTTACATATTAGTTTATGTTTTGGTGGCTGCAGGGTCAGCAATTGGTATAAGAGTTGCATTGCGTGAGCGTTGTTTCCAAGTCAGGGCTAGGCACCCCTTCACCCCTTCCTTCGCTGATCCTCCTCGACTTACTTATTTTTTAAAATTAAAAATCAGCGCTGGAGTCTCTATAGAAAGAGCGCTTATGGAATTACGGAATTTGGGACTTACGGAATTGGAAGAGAGCGCCTATCTTCCAACATAAAATTTGCATGGGTTTTTAAAAAGGTGCGAATATTTTTTTAATGGTTGAATGGTATTAAGGGTTAACAAATGGAATGGTGGAATGGTGGGAATATTTTAGTTGCCCCTTGATTTTGCACTAAATGGTTTGGGATATTAAAATATTTATTTTTAAAGAGTTGAATTTTTTGAGGATTTGGTAAAAGGCTATATAAAATAATTTTTAAATATTTTTAAAACTTTTTTTCTATTAGTTTTTGGGTTTAATTTTTAAGCATAAGATTATTTTTCATATAAAAGGGGTTTAGTTGTATAAGTAGTGGTTTTGAATTTTTTTCTTTTAATGATGAAAATTGAGAGTGCTAAGTTCGAAATCGAGAAGTTCAATGGCAAAATAATTTTGAGATTTGGAAGGTGAAGATGTGTGATCTGCTCGTGAAACAAGGCGTGGTGAAGGAGCGTTTGGGAAAATCAAAGAAACCCAGGACCATTTCAGATGAAGAGTGGGAAGATATCGATGTGAGAGCACTGAGTGCCATACGTCTGTGTTTGGTCGATGATGTTTTGTTCAACATTGTTACGGAGAAGACACTAAATGGTTTGTGGACGAAGATGGAAAGCTTGTATATGGTGAAATCCTTTACGAACAGGATCTTTCTGAAAAGACAATTGTACAGTTTGCGCATTAAGGAAGGCATGAAAATAACTGATCATTTAAACACTTTTAATACTCTTTTAGTCCAGTTGACTGGCATGGGAGTGAAATTCAAATATGAAGATAAGGTGATTACATTATTGTGTTCTTTGCCCGAGTCATGGGATCGCTTTGTTACCTCTATTAGCTTCAGTTCAATAGAAAGTATTGAGTTTGATGTTATTGTTGGAGATTTACTATGTGAGGAAATAAGGAAGAAATCCAATTTTGAAACCTCTACATCTCAGACGATGGTGGTGAGAGGAAGACCTAAAGAAATAGAACATGTTCAAAGGGATTTCTCTTGGTCAAATTCGAAGGGAAAGAAGAGCAAACTTAAGTGCTGGTTTTGTGGCAAATCTGGACACATGAAGAAGGATTGTTGAAAGAGACAACAAACCTCCAAAGAAGACCCTCCAAAAGAGACGAAGGATGCAAATGCAACCGAAACAGGTTCAACAACAGGTCGAGGTATGACTGATGAAGTTTTATCAATTAGTGTTGTTTCACGATATGATCAACAATGGTTATTAGATTATGGTACTTCAAATCACATGGGTTTTCATAGACACTGGTTTATTACTTACCAGTGTATAGATGATGGAATTGTTTACATGGGAAATGATATATCATGTAAATTTGTGGGAATTGGTAGCATTTGAATTAAGATGTTTGATGGACCTGTTAAGATAATAACTGATTTGAGACATGTACTTGAGCTAAGGAAGAACCTAATATCCTTGGGAGTCTTAGATACTGGATGATATAAAAGTATTGTTCAGGGTGGAGTTATGAAGGTCTACAAAGGAATCCTACTGGTCATGAAGGCGAAGAAGGTTGGAATTTTTTTTCTGTTATAAGGAAGAACCGATTCAGATCATGTGACACTTGTATCTGAGAATGGCAGTGATTTTGTTCGAGTGTGGAATCAACAGTTGGGCCATATGAGCGAAAGAGGATTGAAGGTATTATCTGATCACAAGTTTCTTCTTAGTCTAAAGTCTTTAAAGTTAGATTTCTACAAGCACTGTATTTATGGAAAATATAATAGGCAGAAATTTAAAACGAGAAGACACACCAGTGAAGGAATCCTTGATTATATTCATTCTGATGTTTGGGGACCATCCCGTACTGTTTACTATGGAGGATCATCATAATTTGCTACTTTTATAGATGATTTCTCTAAGAAGGTGTGGATCTATATGTTGAAAAGAAAGGTTGACGTGTTTAATTTTTTGAAGCAGTTTAGAGATTTAATGGAAAAGAGCACTCGTAGGTCCATTAAATGTTTAAAAACAGATAATGGTGGTGAATTTACATCAATGGAATTTGAAAACTATTGCAAGGATTTTGGGATTGATAGGTATAAAACCACTGCCTATACTCCTCATCAAAATGGAGTTGTTAAATGCATGAACATTCCCCTTCTAGAAAGAGCAAGGAGTATGCTTACTAACGCCAACTTGCAGCAGGAGTTGTTGGTAGAGGCAATAACTACAACTTGTTATCTAATGAATCGATCACCATCAACAACAATAGAATGCAATATTCCTGAAGAGGTATGGAAAGGTCACCCTTGTAATTATTATAATCTTAAAGTTTTTGGTTGTGAAGCCTATTCTCTAGTTCTGTAACATCAACGTTCTAAATTAAATGAAAAATCAAAAAGGTTATTCTTTGTTGGATATGGTGATGGTATTAAGGGGTACAGGTTGTGGGATCCTACTTCCCACAAGATCACCATTAAAAAATATGTAATATTTGATGAATCATCTCTCATCAAATCAGATGTAGATGTTCAAATGAAACAATTAGAAATACCAAAATATCAACAGATTCAGTTTGAAACTTGTTCAACTACAAATGAAAGTGAACATGAACAAGTTTATGAAAAAGTTCATGAAGAGGTCCTTGTAGACGAAAATGTGGATGATGACAAGAATCAAAAGATTGTGGATGAGCCACAAACTTTCCTAAGGAGGTCTACATGGGTCAGAGTTCCTCCAAGAAGGTATGAAGATTTTGTTTCATCGGTTTCTTTAAGTACTAATGATGATGAACTTTCGTGCTATCAGGAAGCTATGGGGGGTCATAACAATGAAAAATGGAAAGAATTAATGAAGGATTAAATGGATGCATTAGCGAAGAATGCTACATGGGACCTAGTAGAACTTCCAAGAGACAAGAAAATTGTAGGTTGCAAGTGGGTCTATAAGCTGAAGAAGGGTGTTGATGATAAGGTAGAAAGGTACAAAGCAAGGCTGGTTGCAAAAGGATATTCTCAGAAAGAAGGTATTGACTTTCATGCGATTTTTTCACCATTTGTTAAAATCGTTTCAAATCAAAGTATGTTAGCATTGGTTGCATTACTTTATTTGGAGTTGGAGCAGCTAGATGTTAAGAATGCTTTCTTACATGGAGATTTGGATGAGGAGATTTACATGGAACAACCTGAAGGTTTTGTTCAGAATCACAACAAGAAATTTGTTTGCAGGCTCAAGAAATCATTGTATGGTCTGAGGAATCGCCCAGACAATGGTACAAGAAATTTGACTCTTTCATGATGAGCCATAATTATACAAGGAGTATGATCATTGTGTTTACTTTAATAAATTGAATAATAGAATATTAATGATCTTAGTATTGTAAGTTGATGATACGCTTTTAGCAAGAAAAATCATAACTGAGATCAACAGGTTAAAGGCTCAAATGTCTAGGACGTTTGATATGAAAGATCTAGGAGCAGTAAAGTAGATTTTGGGCATGGAGATATTCAGAGACAAAATGAATGGTAAGATTTGGTTGTCACAAAAGAAGTATGTTGAGAAAATACTTTTGACGTTTGGTATGAATAATGTGAAACCAATTTATGTACCTTTTGCTTCCCATTATAAGATTTCTTCAAGTTTATGTCCTAGTACAAAAGAAGAAAAGGAACATATGTCTTGAATACCGTATGCTAATTGATGCATGGATTTAGCGTTTCCTTGCATACAAACTTATTTAGTCCCGGGGTGTCAATTCTCTACTGACATCAAGGTGCCCATACATGTTCTTCTTTAATCATGCAATGATCTATGGGCTTAGGTCACTAGCTAGACTCTTCCATTTGTCTCTCTACGAAATTTACTCTAACCTTCTCCACTAAAGGTTATTAATGGGGTCAAAATCATCCAAATGTAGGTTAAAGCACAAATTACAGCTTTGCAGGTTATTCATTTTACATATTAAAAACCTGCGTGTGTAAGCACATTACACTCACAAGAAATTGAATAATTCACATGTTTTGGACCTACTCTGTTCCAACATTAGAAAGCATCAAAGGAATTTCTTACACTCTCATATATATTCACAATCTCATCTGGGTATATCTATTAGTTTTTTTAACTATGCCACTAAGTGCATTTATAATAAGGAACTATTCTTTCTAAACAAGAAACCGACTTCTAGATTTCACATATGAATAAAATACTTAGTAAAAATAATGCTCTACCTTAGAGAGCCATTTCTCATTCACTGTCGGCTGGATTTTAAATGGTTATATATCTGGCGATATTTGACTCTTAGATCTTCTCCTCAACGAGATCTCAATAGCATATGTTCCAGATTGGTCCACGCAAGGTTTTCAAGCCATGCCATTTTTTATCGTCTCATCTGAGATTCAAGCCTCCAATGCATTCCAAATGGGTTTTTTTCTCCCTGATCATTTAATTTTTCAATCAAGTCAATTTTCCTTCCAACATTCATCAAATGGTGGCCTTCACCTAGATGATCCTACGACTAGATTTCAATCTGGGACGAGTTTATAAAAAATTGACTTCCTGAAACCAAATTCAAGTTCTCCCTTACACCTGAGATTTTATCATGGCTTTGTCAATTTCAGCTTAGTTAATAGATCACCATTTCCTATTTACCATTGAGATTTTGTCAATCACATATACTCAGAAAACATCTTGTGTTATGATCTTCATTCTATTTCTCTATGGAATGATTTCTCCTTTATTTGGCCATCTTTTTTTTTCTCCTTTTCTCTACCTGTAGGCTTACAATATCCTTGTACAGGACTGGGATTTTTCTCCTTAACAAAAAATCCTACAAACTTGTAGTCAGTCCCTAAATAAAGGTAATTGTTTCTAAAATTAGAAACCTCGAGCCTATCTTATTTACGACTCATCATAAAAAAATCCTATCATTATGCAACTCTTCATATATATCCTCTTGAGTCATTCTAGAATTTGTTTCATTAGTCATATTTGGACTCACACCTATCATATTTAGAGCCCTCTCAAACTATGTAAACTAACTATGAGGAAATTTAACATTTTCACAAGATATTTACAATGTTTTTACAATAGATCCCGCCTTTGCTAGTGTCATGATCTTAGGGCCTGACCAAGCTTTAGAAATTACATTGGAGAGATATTGCTCCTGCATCAGACTCCCAAAGTAGAAAATAATCGAGACCACCTGGTCATGTGTCTTTTTTATTCATCTTCCTGGATCCCAATATTTCGTTTGCCACTATCCAGAAGCTTTAATGTCATCATTTATTATTGACTGTAATCTTCCAGGCTTCCAAAATTTATGTTGCAATTCTCCACTGATTTTTCCTTCATCATTCTTCACTTTCAATTTAGCTTCATAGTGGACTGTTTTCTTTACCCTGTTGTAACTTCCCTTAGAAAATTGCATCAAATCCCACAATTCATCTATTTCATCTTGTAACTCTATTTCCTGCTACAAATAATATTTATTCTCATTACTTTTCCACTGTACTTTTCTTTCACTCACAGGGATATAAACTCTCTTGTAATATTCTACACCATTGTACACTTCCTGAAAGACATTGAAAACATAGAATTGTCTCTCCCATAGTTTTACAACAAGGTTTTTCTTATTACTTTCAAAACTTTCAGATTTAACTTCTTATATCTCAGCATTATCGTATTTCTTGAGATCTTATCCCTACCTCAACTCTGTACTTTCATCTTCAAGTTGTTGGTTGCTCTCTTTATTTTATGCCAACCATGCATCCTGAATGCCTCCATAGACATCTCCCTCTGAAATATTTATCTACAGCCTCATACCTTCAAATTTACCTTCAAGAGGTAAAATATCCTCCAAATCTTTTATTACAGTAATATACTCATCCAACCTCTCTCATTTACTAGCCAATACATCACGAACTTGGCAACTAACATATATCTCTGTCTCCATAAAAAATCGAGACACTTCTTTATCACTCACTGCAATTACATCCTCATACTGAGGTTCCTTCAACAAATATTCCAGCAACTCCTCTTCTACTTGACATTCTTCAAGTACTTATTCACAATGTTGCTCATCATCTTCAACATTTGTTTCTTCTCTTTTGAAAACCTTTAGTAGTTGTCCCTCATCTCTTTGACTATATCCAGTAGTCAATTTAGCTTTGTTTGGTTTTAGGATTGTCTTTTCATCAATATGAGACATATCTTCCCCATCTTCCTCTTCATTGCTATCCTTCTCTTTGTCATTCATTTGTGACATTTCCATATGTTCCTCTAGGTTAGTTGAGTCTTTCTCGTTCACCTCTTTTCTTATACATGATTCATGAAACCTCATTTCCTCATCAAAATCACTAAAACTTAAATCATTTACCTGAGGTTTAAGTTCATGCCTTTAATCAAACTCCCTTAACATATTTTCTAGCAATAAAATCTCTCTGTCATCTTCCTCAAGCATTACACTTGTATTCTTGATATCTTCCTCCTCTTTTGACTTCTTTTGTCTATTAGTATAAGGCAACCTTCCTCTATTTTTAGCTCTAGCAATATGCTGAAAATCAATGTCTTCCTTCAACTGTGTATGAACTTCCACATGAGACCTAGTTGTCTCATCCTCCTTCATAACATAATTCAAATTTTTTCTACCCTCTTTCTCCTCTATGAAAATACTAGAATATTTCCCATCATCGTGCACTACACCCGCAAACATACATAAATTGTTAACTTTAAAATCATAACGCTTAATAGACTCAACTGATGTTTCAAACATCATTGCTCCATTTTCAAGTTCACAAGGAACTTGTTCTTCTCCAACAACTTTATTTTGCTGTATATCAACTTCCATGAGCTTCTCCAATCTCCATTGAGCACTCAACCTATGCTCTCTCTTCTCTTGCAGGCTATGCCACTTCATCTTATTTCTCATTAACCATCCCCATTGCCGGTCTTCTTTTCTTCTCTGTACCAGCTCCATCAAAACATCCATATGGATTCTTATCTTGACTTTGTCTCTGTTATACTCTTCATCACTCATTTGATTCCTTATGCCATTTTATTTGGCATCTTCTTTCTCTCTTTTGTGGCTTCTCTCTGAACCTCTGCCATGACTATAAATAGTCATCTTATTTTCCATTTCGATGAGTTTATTCACCCTCATTGTGAGCTCCACTAAGCCTCTGCAATAACAATCTACTCTGCTACAACTACCTCACCAAGATTCTCTTCCTAAACTTGGTATGTTGGCAAACACTGGTTCTCTGTCTAGAACCTTTTGAGCTTCCTTTTGTGCTCATTCTAGACTTCTACCTCAACTCACCTTCTCTTGAGAACAATCAACTGTCCGCCTGCATTCCAATATCAACTTGACTAATTAGGCTCTACCACATTTCTCTTTCTCTAGAAACCCCTGCCGGCTTCGTTCATCGCTTCTTCAAAGTTGTGACCTTCTTGCTAAGATACTCTTCAATTGTTGCTACCTATTTCCTTTCCATGTAACTGCTTCTCCCAAAGTAGCTTTCCTTCTTATCAATAACTTCCTTTTTCTTCCCAAGATTTAAGATTCTTATGTTCTGCATGCAAGTCTTCCTAACTCACAAATCTCCTCTATAGACTGCATGTCTGTGTTCTTTCCTTCTCAAGAACATTTTCACTTTGATACCAAAAATGATGCATGGATTTAGCATTTCCTTGCATAAAAACTTATTTAGTCCCAGTGTGTCAATGCTCTACTGACATCAAGGTGCCCATACACTTTCTTCTTTAATCATACAATGATCTATGGGCTTAGATCACTAGCTAGACTCTTCCATTTGTCTCTCTACCAAATTTACTCTAACCTTCTCCAATAAAGGTTATTGATGGGGTCAAAATCATCCAACTGCAGGTTAAAAAAAAAACTACAACTTTGCAGGTTATTCATTTTACATCTTAAAACCCTGAGTGTGTAAACACATTACACTCACAATAAATTGTATAATTCACATGTTTTGGACCTACTCCATTCCAACATTAGCAATCATCATAGGAATTTCTTAGAATCTCATCTATGTTCACAATCTCACCTGGGTATATGTATTATTTGTTTTATCTATGCCACTAAGTGCATTCATAATAAGGAACTATGATTTCTAAACAACAAATCGACTACCAGATTTCACATATGAATAAACTACTTACTCAAAATAATGCTTTGCCTTAGAGAGCCATTTATCATTCACTGACAATTGGATTTAAAATGGTTATATATCTGGCGATATTTGACTCCCGGATATTCTCCTCAACGAGATCTCAATAGCATGTGTTCCAGATTGGTGCACGCAAGGTTTTCAGGCCATACCACTGGTTATCGACTCATCTGAGATTCAAGCCTCCAATGCATTCCAAAAGGGTTTTTTCCTCCTTGAGCATTTAATTTTGAAATCAAGTCAATTTTCCTTCCAACATTCATCCAATGGCACCCTTCGTCTGATGATCCTACAACTGGATTTTAATCTGGGACGAGTTTCTAAACAATTGACTTCCTGAAACCAAATTCGAGTTCTCCCTTATGCCTGGGCTTTTCTCATGGCTTCGTCCATTTAAACTTAGTTAAGAGATCACCATTTATTTTTTACCACTGAGATTCTGTCAATCACATATACTCAAAAAACATCTTGTTTTATGATCTTCATTCTATTTCTCTATGGAATGATTTCTCCTTTATTTGGACATTTTTTTTTCTCCTTTTCTCTGTCCGCAGGCTGACAATATCCTTGTACAAGACTGAGTTTTTCTTCCTTAACAGAAAATCCTACAAACTTGTAGTCGGTCCCTGAATAAAGGCAATTGTTTCTAAAATTAGCAACCTCGAGCCTATCCTATCTATGACTCATCATAAAAAAATCCTATCATTATGCAACTCTCCATAAATATCCTCTTGATTCATTCCTTATATTTGGGAATTTGTTTCATGACTCATATTTGGACTGACACCTATCATATTTAGAGCCCTCTCAAACTTTTTGATAGTCAAAGTGTTATTCACTTGGTCAAGAATCCAACCTACCATAATAAAACTAAACATATTCCTATTAAGTACCATTTTGTAAGACAAGTCATCGATGAAGGTGGAGTTTCTCTTGAAAAAGTTCATACAAAAGAGAATTGTGCATACATGTTCACAAAACCAGTACTTTTAGAGAAGCTACGATGGTGCTTGGCTTCTCTTGGCTTGCAGAAAAGGTGATGAACAAAAGGAAGGAGGAAGGTATCAAGTTAATTGTTGTCAAGATGGAGATTGCTAGAATTTGGTGACAATGAATTTCCAAGAATGAATTTTAGATCCTATTATTCATCATTGGTTGTAACTAAATTAGACCAAGGATAGGAGCACACTCAATAAATTAGTTTCTTGTGTAAATTGCAATAAATTTGTGTATGCCCCTAGAGGCTAAGGGAGATGAGAGGGTGAGCTTTTGTAACTATTCATGCTATGAATGATAGAAAAACCGATACCTCTTCTTGGTGGACTTAGCCCAACATTTGGGTGAACCACGTAAATCCTTGAGTTTAATGTGTGATTTGTTTCTGTATTATTTCTGTTGCATATTAGTTTATGTTTTGGTGGTTGGAGGGTAAACAACAACCCTATGTATTATGTGCTTGACCCACACAACATGAACATGATCCTCTAGTCATACATTTCTGCATGCACATTACAATCCTCATTAACTATATATTGTGCTCCATTAATACTTTGCTTTCAATTTTAACATTTTTTTTTTATTAAAAGATTTTTAAATATATTGACTAATTGCTAAGATGTCTTGCCATATAATTGTTATCAATCTTATTGTAATTATTTTATATTATATATGAATTTTTATATGCTTATTTTATTTATTTATGAAAAATTACATCTTTCTTTAATTTAACCTTAATTGTAGTCATATAGTAAAATTATATCCTTTTAACAAATTAACAAATTATAAACCAACATGCAAATAAAAAATAAATTGTTTTAAATTCTCCACTTAAGATAATTTTATTTTGACTTTTATGTGGATTTTATGTCGTATACATCTAACTCTTTTAAATATTTCATTTAAAACAATTTTATCCAAAGGAAACTGTCTCTTCCATTTTGTTATTCCCATTAACAAATTATGAACCAACCTGCAAAGAAACATTATGTCATATACATCTAACTCTTTTAAATATTTCATTTAAAACAATTTTATCAAAAGAAAATTGTGTGTTCCATTTTTCTATTCCTATTAACAAATTATGAACCAATCTTCAAAGAAAAATTAGTTGTGGATCTTATATATTACACATTTAGTCTTGTGGAAATTTTTGAGCCAAGTAACTATAAATTCTCCTCATATGGGAAAACAATTCAATCCCCACCTCAATGTTCCTTTAACATATGTCAAAACCTTTTTTTTTTTTTTTTTGTCATCCAATGGATTTGTTTGGGATTTTCCACTTACATTGATATTGACCACTGTAATGATCAAATAAATATTAATATCGATTAAAAATCTATATAATGTAGTATTGATGGATTTTTCGAGTTCATCTCTTAGTAAGTTTTATATCATGATCCATTGGAGTGTCAAATTCCTTGTAATCAATTGTTATGAGTTTCTGCAGGTTCATTGAAGGGTTTTCCAAGATCGCTTATCCTATTAAATCATTGTAGAAAAAGGAGAGATAATTTATTTGGTCTCAAAAATTCCAGGACGATTTTGATAAATTAAAAGGTTTACTAATTACAACACCAATTCTTATAGTGACTGACCCTTATAAATATTTTATAGTTTGTGTGGATGAAAGTAAATAAGGATTAGATGGGGTATTGACAAAGGATGGACATGTGATTTCTTACAAATATTGCAAATTAAAAGAACATGAAAGAAATTACGTAACTCATGACCCAAAATTAGCAAATGTAAATCACGCATTAAGAATGTGGTGGCATTATTTAATGGGAATAAAATTTCTATTACTAATAGGTAACAGTGGTGTGAAACACTTGTTTAGTCAAAAAGACCTCAACACACGTTAGGGAAGGTGGTTAGCCTTTCTAAGTGAGTTTGATTTTGAGGTAAGCCACATCAAATGAAAGGAAAATAAAGTCCCAGATACACTAAGTCGAAGAACTAATGAATTATAGGAGGTAATTATCAGCAAAACATAAAGTGGTATTGAGGACAAAATTAAATCTGCAAGCATAAATGATGTAGAATACATCAAAAAAACATATCAATTGCAGAAAAATGAAGGAAATTTAAACAATACATATTTTAGTATCGACAAGACTAGACTATTAAGGTTAAAAAACATGTTGTATATACCTAATTCTATTGAATTGAAGATGACAATATTGAATGAGTTTCATAAAAATCCTTATTCTGGTCATCGAGGATATCAAAAAATGAGAACAACACTAAGAAAATAGTTTTGTTGGCCTAATATGAAATATGAAACAACTAAATATTTATCTAAGTCCTTATATTGTCAACAAGGGAAAGATGAACATCAGCATCTAGAAGGTCTCTCACAACCTCTACCTATACCAGGAAGGAAATGGGAAATTATTTCAATGGAATTCATTACATGTTTTCTTAATACTAAAAACAAAACGATTGAATTATGGTGCTAATTGATAAGCTGAGAAAGTCTACACACTTCATACCTGTGAAATATGCTTAAAAAGTAATTAATATCGTTGAAATTTTCATGAAATAAATATTTATATTGCATGAGGTTCCTAAAATGGTGATTGAAGATAGAGATGTTAAAATTATCTCCAATTTTTGGAAAGAATTGTTTGTTGGTTTGGGTACTAATTTGAATATCAGCACAGGTTACCATCTGCAAAGGATGGGAAAATAGAATGTACAAATCATATTGTCGAAGATATGTTATGAATGTATGTAAGAACAAAACCAACTAAGTGGGAAGGATATCTACACATAGTTGAATTCAGATACAATAAGAGATATCAAGCATCAACAAAAATGAGTCCATTCGAAGTGTTATATGGAAGAAAATGTACAACCTCAATCAATTGGGATAATCCGGTTGACAGAATCGTGGTTGGACCAAAAATTCTCCAAGAAATGGAACATATGGTTAAAAAGGTACAACAAAATTTGAAGTTGGTGCAACATCAACAGAAAAACTATGCAGATGTGAAAAGACAACATCATGAATTTAACATTGGAGAACACATATACCTTAAAGTCAAGGAAATAAGGAGCTCATTAAATCTAGGGATTTTTTCCAAGTTAGTGCCAAGGTTTTGTGGTCGATTCGAAATATCAAATCGAATCGTACCAATGACATACCAACTAACACTCTAAATTTAAAATTCCATAATTTTTTTCATTTTTCAATATTAAAAATATATATTCATGATCCTACTCACATCAT
The DNA here is from genome assembly GCA_009831015.1 of Picea engelmannii. Taxonomy (NCBI): domain Eukaryota; kingdom Viridiplantae; phylum Streptophyta; class Pinopsida; order Pinales; family Pinaceae; genus Picea; species Picea engelmannii. The sequence goes on along the minus strand of ML792308.1, from coordinate 34,628 downwards.
TGATTGGAACATGGTGCCGGTGGAACCAGAAGCTCAGTTCCGAGTGGAAACTCTATGCATTCTAGAAAAGAAAGAAACAATACTTCAGAACATAGCCATTGTCTAGGTAAAAGAAAAATGAAAGCACTTTATCCCTGAGGAGGCTACTTGGGAGTTGGAATATGAAATGATGAAATATTATCCAACTATGTTCCAAGTGATGAATTGATGGAAATACTATTACTGAGGACATTGTTATACTTAAGGGGGAGAGGATGCGACACCCTCAAATATTAAAACATTTTATTTTAATTGCATTGTTCTGAAAATAAATTTCCATTTATGGAAATTCATAATTGAAATTATGAAGGAATGTAATTATTATTTCTCTTACTCTTGAGCAAGAGTTTGACTTTCCAATTGTCCTCTTTTGATGAAAAAATGTATGACACCAATATTTTAATAAATCAAATGCTAGAAACATGTGGGACAACCAGGTTAACAATAGATGACCGTGACTCCATGAGTGGGAAACATGTTTACGTTAAGTCAGAGCTAATTTTTACAAGTGTCAGAAGTTGTGTTCTGTCACTGGAAGCCCCTAAAAATAAGGGATTTGTAAATATGAGAATTTCCCAAGGAGGGAAAGGGATGGAAAAGTCATAGGCAATGAGAAATGAAATATATACAACATATGTGTGAGGTAGAATGTTGCTTAGTATGTTTTGGAGATCACTATTTGTTGTGTGAGCACAAGTGGTGTTACGAAAATGATTTTTTGAAACTATACAGAAAAACAATGGCTAACAAGTGAAACTCAAGTTTCCCTTATGGAGTCATGTTCAGGCTAGGTGGTGATCATGACAAGTAATCTTGGTTGTTTTGTATCTAGTATTGGGTGAAACATGGATGTTCCTTTTGTTTCCATCATAATTGTTACAAATTTGTATCTTTATTTGACTACTCTTCACTTCAGCTGGATTATTGAATTGGTTATAGCTACAAAATATGATCTATAGAGATGTATCTTATTATTCATGTTGGGTTTATTGATTTGCATGTAGCTACATCATTTGTATGTATTCTATAGAATTGAATCTATAAAGATATATGTATGTTACCGAAACTAAATAGCCATTTTATGATTGATAGATATCTCATCATGGAATTATGTGATCTAGTTATAAATCCTAAGAAAGGGAAAATTTAAACAATTATGCATATTTACACATGAAATTAAACTCTGGAAATTGTCATATACACTAGTATGTTTCTAAATACCCTACAATGATATATTTTATGCATTGAAAAGAAAGATAATACTTTACTAATTCTATATGAATGAGAGTGAATCAAAGTTTTTTGTTATCATTGTTGTGAATACATAAAGATGATCTTGAGAAATTCCTCGTAAATAAGAAGAAGCTACAACAATAAAAGTTTAGAAAATAACTTGCATATCAATGCAATTTCTTAGTGTTAGGATACAGAAATACATCGGGAGTAAGAGGACTCAACATTTTATCTTGAATAAAAGAACATGTTGTGAATTTTGTTTGCAGACTTTGTTTAAGTTTGGCATTATAGATTGCTTTCCAATTTAGCAAGTTATATCATTTTCACAAAAAACAATATAGGAAATTATTAAATACAAGACATTTATGTGTATAAACATATATGCGCTATTATGTGTAGGAATAAGAATAAGTGTAGTATTGATACATTTATACAAACTTTCAAAAATTGTAATAAATTTCAATGTCAATATATAAGGAGATAAAACAACTAAGACAAAAGCCATAAAGGTAGCAAGTTTAAATGGATTTATTACTTGGAACATTAGTCAAGAAAATAGAGTATTTAAGTCCATTATTCGAGGATTAAATAAAAAACTAGGAAATGTGTTTTCTTTCCAAAAGCAACCTGAGTACCTTTTGCAAGTGTAATTATCATTGCGAATAAGTGGCGATATTTTGTACTTGTAAGACATAGTTTCAACATATAATATAAATCCATATATTAAATTTGGTGTAAACATAAATAAGAATGGAAGAGAACTAAGGAATAAAGAATAGCGTCAAACCACTTATCTCTTGTGGGTTTGAATCGATAACTCCCATCGGAAAACAAAGATAGTCACACAGTAATTCTTCCATCCATGTATGGATAGGATGTAGCGGTTTTCCTTGTGTAATTAGATTATTGATAGAATCTGGTCAAACAACCGAACTCCTATAGAAGACGACGAGTGTAGAGGGAGAAGGATACCTAGAAAAACTGATGAGTTCCCTCATACATTCAATGAGAAACCCATCATTAGATTATCTTCCTTTACCTTTCCAAACAATGAAATAAATTATATTAGAGAAAAAAATATATATGAAAGAAAACAAATATGCCCAATAAATTTAATTGTAAATAACATGAAGAGAAATGAAATACATAAAATCCTTTGTTTTTGTTTCCATAGAACATTCGAAAGGCTCATAATAAGAGAATTTCTTACAGAGCAAGGATCACAACCATAGACTATTCTAGTCTAGGATTCATGAGGGTATTACAATACACTATTTATATAAATAGTTTTACAAAACAAAAGAGAGTCTTACCCTAATATTTAACCAACAAGAATTATATAATACTATGGTTCGTAGAAGGAAGGGTTACCTACATTATGAGAGTAAATATTAAAAAACTAGAATTATATAATACTATGGTTCGTAGAAGGAAGGGTTACCTGCATTACGAGAGTAAATATTAAAAAACTAGACCTCCTTCAGGAGAATATATATATATATATATATATATA
>ML792308.1:14000-31806 GCA_009831015.1 Picea engelmannii | reverse complement strand
CTAGTTTAATCTAGAAGACTAGAGACAAAATCGTAGAAAATAAAAGAGAGTAAATAACACTTACTAGAAACTAGTAATTGACCTATCATAAACTCTACGAAAAATTTATCCTTACTCTTTCCAAAATAAATTAAAAGAACAACGACAACTGGCCATGAAATAAACACTAAAAATTTCCCTTTCTCAGTGTTAATGTTAAACCTGTTAGCATTAGAAGTCACTCCTGGATTGCTTGCAGGAGTAGAGCCCAACGCCCATCAGTTTTATGTCACGGTAGTTTTAATGGGTGATCAAATGGGTAGAGACTCAAGAAGATATCGCTCTAACTCAGGGACTGGATCTGGTGTGTATAGAACAAAGGAGGTCTTTATCTAACTTCAGTCAGTGGCTTGATTGAAAGATGAGCAGGTGGAAGACTTGGTGAGAGGAGTGAGCAAAACTACCTCGGGCAACAGGCCTTTCAGTAGTTTGCAGAGGAAAAATTATGAATGCAAGATCCTCTTGATTCACCGCTTTGAGGAACTGAAGGGGTGACTTGAATGGATCCTCCAATTCCAAGTCATTCAGCGTTAAGAAAATCACAAGGACCGATTAGAGACAATGCAACTGTTACAGTGATCCAACCTACATCATCCTATAACAGTTACAACTCGACTAGATTCTCCAATTCCGAGTTGTTCTAACACAGTGTAAACAAAGGCATGAAAGAAACTAACATTCATAAAGCAAGAAATATCAAGAGTCTATGCATAACCAGAATAACCAGTGCTTTGTTAAAGTTTTACAATCGGGAGCCTCGCTCGACCATGATGCCTAACAAAATACAAAGACTGAGTCTATATACTCAGAAACATTTGCCTAACAGAGGCGTGCTCGGTCCTCCAAGGTGTGGCATCCCTTCAGTCAAACTCGAATGGATATTCTCGTCAGACACCACCTTAACTGCGCAAGGCTCCTGGCAAGGAGGGTAGCTGATCCATGAAATGTCGAGTTAGCATATGCAGAACTCTCTGGCTAGTCGAGGACTCGGGATGGCTTCTTTGGAAACAATCGGCACACAGGACCGTCTCGGGAAGATAGCTTGCCAGATTCTCCATACCTTACACTTAATGAGTGAGGAGAGGTTTCAACCACCCCCTCCCACCTTCATTTACTCCCAGCAGGAACCAGGATTGAGACCGAATTGGATGGCACCTAGAGATCACGACGATCCCTTCTGTGACTAAACTCGACGCTTTTGGCCCCTTTTGTACATCTCTTTCTATTTCCCAAGTGATCACGGGCCATGACCCTATGCTTATTCACAAAGGCACTTTTGACGTTTCGGGGTTCGTGGATAGGAAGGAGTTGATCCTTGCTCTTCAAATTCGCGATGAGCGAAATGCCAAGATGGATTAACTGGGCGCCACATGTGCCTCTCTGATCTAACGGTCCTGAACTCATTTAGCGATATTGTAGGCCTTGTTCCTGGACGCTCTTGGCACTTTCGATGCTTCGAGGTTCGGGGTTTCGAGATGTGAGATGACGAGGAACCTGTACCCTTCGAACTCTTCGAATATCGATATGCCGACGTGACTGGATCTTGCGCCATGTGTCACTGGATCAGACGACCCAGATTCTGTCTTGAAATATAGGTGCTATCTCTGGCGCTATATCTTGGGTAACTTGGTAGCCACAAAATCCCGATGACTGTCAATCAGATCTATAGATGGATCTCGACCGCCGACAACAAAACTTCGTCCTCTTGATTGACTTGTAACCTGAAATGAGATTTTTTCGTGCTGCGCTTGGGCACTTCTCGTGAAACCTGAAGACCTGGGTACTTTTCTGCCCAAGAATTTTTTTTTTGCTAACATTAGGCTCCATGGGGGATAGAGTCATCCCTATGATGCTCTCAGAACTCATTTTGCAGCTTCAGTGCCTTCTATTGGGCTATGGAGTCATTTACTAAGCCGAAAAATAAAATTGAAAATAAACAAAGAACCAAAAGGACAATATTTACAAACAAAGGAGTCGTCTAAGGCTCAAACAAAACACTTCTTTAGAAAATGCCCATTTACTGGGCTACTGAAAACCTCCTCACCTTCCAAATCCTCCAACCTGTATGTGTTTTTTGAGAAAACCTAAGAGATTTTGAAGGGCCCGATCCATAGGGCGTCAAATTTTTTGTGTTTTCCCTTATCCTGTATGGGTGCATCCCACTTAAGCACCAAATCCCCGATCTCAATCTCTTTCTTCATGACCTTCCTGTCAAAAGCCAGTTTGACCTTTTGCTGATGGTCATGAATTTTGTCCATCACCTGCTCTCTGGCCTGCTGGACTTCCACCAGTTGATGAACTCTTCTGATCATGTCATCAGGCTCTTCTTGATAATCCTGGAATAACTTTTCTATAGAAATGGCTAGCTAAGAAGGAAAAATATCCTCTTCTCCATAGACTAATTGGAGAGGGGAGATACCTATAGATCTCTTCGTGGTCACTCGATCGGCCCATAGAGAAAATTTTAACTTTGGATGCCAGGCCCTTTTGTTGTCATCCAACAGTCTTTTGATGATCCTTATCAGGTTTTTGTTGGAGGATTCTGCTAGACCATTGCCCTGGGATAGTATGGGGTGGAATGAATCAGCTTGATCCTGAATTGCTCACAGAACTGGGCTAACGGCTCAACCCTGAAAGAGGCTGCGTTATCAGTGACAGTCTTACTTGGGCAGCCGAATCTTGCGATGAAGTCTTCCAGGAATCCAATGATTACCTTGTGGGAAGCACTCCTGGTGGGGATAGCTTCAATCCACTTGGTAAAGAAATCTGTAGCAGTCAGGATCCATCTGTGCTACCCACTGGAAGCAGGGTGGATTTCTCCAATGAAATCTAGGCCCCATTGCTGGAAGGGTCCTGAAACAACCACAAGATTTAAAGGCAAAGACTTGAGTTGTTGTTTTCCTGCAAATCTTTGACATTTGATGCAAGCTCTGACCCTTCTGTAGACGTCAGTGAATACAGTGGGCCAGTAGTATCCTACCTTGAGGATTTTGTAGGCCATGGTTTTCCAGAAATTATGCCCTCCGCATAGGATATCGTGAAATTCAACCATGATCCTATTAGCTTCTTGTGGATATACACATTTCAAAAGCAACCCCAGGGGATCTTTCCAATATAAAACTTGACCGACAAGGCAATATCTGACTTCCTTGAGCTTCAGAGCTCTTGCCTTGTTTCTTTGCAGACCATCCAAAGGCCACAACTCCTACAGAAAATATATGAAATGCTTATACCAATGGGGTTTCTATTTGAGGTTCTATTTCAGACAGTTGATCCTGCTGCATTTCTGAGCATTCATTTATGAAATTTACCCCCAAAGCTTGGCAATTCGCTTTAGCCAACAACTTGGCTAAACCTTGAACTTTGATTAATTTGGTAGGCCTTATTTCTAAGTCAAACTCTGGGATCTTGGCTATCCACTTACTCCTCCTCCCATCCATGTTAGGCTGAATAAGAATGTCTTTAACAACGGTCGAGGGGACATAGACAATGATTTTTGACTGCAGGACATAGGTTCTGAAATCTTTGAGAGACTTTACCAGGGCATAGGCCTTCTCCATATTGTCGTACCTGACTTCAACATCCCTTAAAGCTATGCTAAAATAGGCAATAGGCCGCTCTAGCCTGGCCTCATTGTTCTTTAATAAAAAGGTAGCCACTGTGTTAGGTGAGGCAAAGGAGAAAATAAGGAAATCCTTTGAATAATCGGGACTGATAAGCACAAGAGCTTTAGTCAATGCCTTATTTATTCGCTCAAAGGAATTTCATGATTCAGAAGTCCACCTCACTTCATTTCCTTTCCTCAACATAATTGTTATAAGTTTTACCTCCTCAACAAAGTTAGAAACAAACCTCCTTAGAAAGTTAATCTTACCAAGGAAAGATTGGACCTCCTTCCTGGATCTTGGGATCGATAAGGATTGTATTGCCTCAACCCTGCTAGGATCGATCTTGACTCCTTCTGTTGATACCATGTGGCCTAGTAACTTACTCTCCTTCATGGTGAACAGAGATTTCTTGGGATTCAAGGAAATACCAAAACTCCTGCATTTCAGGAAAACCTTCCTGAGATGACAACAATGTTCTTTATTAGATTTTGAAAAGACTATTATGTCATCCAGATAGATGACTACAAACCTATCCTTTTCCCCAATGAAAGCTATGTCCATGGCACATTGAAATGTTGCCCCTGCATTCATAAATCCAAAAGGCATTTTAGCATACATGAAGGTGCCCCATGGAGTGGTAAATGCCATCTTTTCCCTGTCCTCAGGCAGAACAAAGATTTGATTGTAGCTGGAGAAACCATTGATCATGGAAATCCTGGATGATCCTGTTACCTTCTACAATATATGTTCCATCTTTGGTAAGGGGTAATTGTCCTTCCGTGAGCTCCTGTTCAAGTTTCTGAAGTCTACACAAAGTCTGATTTCTCCATTCTTTTTCCTCACTGGTACCAAGTTGGCCACCCACTCTGAATATCTCAGTGGTACTATGATTTGGGCCTGTAGCAGTTTATTCACTTCCCTCTCCATGATAGGCAACAACATAGGATTGATCTATCTTAGCTTCTGCCTAAAAGGTTTTGCTTCCTTTTTCAACGAGATTTTATGCTCAATGAAAGAAGTGTCATATGTTTTGAGATCTTCATAGGTTCAGGCGAAAACATCAGCAAACTCCCTGAATAGTTCAACGTATTCATCCCTCTGCTCCTTTGTCAGACTTCTTGACAATTTGACAAACTTGGGTTCATTCTCAGTTCCAATGTTGCATTGATTTGTATCGTCATCATCCTCTAAGATTTCCCCCTTTAATGCCACATCATTTCTATCAAAAGTCCTTTATAAAGGAACCAGTTCCCTTGGAATATGATTGCTAGGTAGCTGCACGATATTATGTTCTGCAATCTTATTCAGAAAATTACTTCCATCAAGCTCCTCTTCAAAGACAAAGTCTTGGTGAATATGCATCTCTGCAAATTCTTCAACAGTTTCCAAGAATCCTTTGATCTCAAGATCATCCTCGAACACTTTCCAATTTTTGACATTGTCAGGTATGGAGGGCCTGTATTTTACTTCTACATCGTATCTGAATTTGGGTGGTAAGGGCACTTTGAAGTTGCTTGCTGATGTAGCCAGGGCATCTGCCACTGTGTTCTTCTCTCTTCGGAAAAAATAAATGCTGAATGCTAAGAAGAAACTATCAATTAGGTCCCATACCTCATTTTTGTAATTTCTGAGTTGAGGATGGTTAGCATGATAAGCGTTTCTGATCTGCTGGACTACCAACTATTAATAGTCGAACACTGCTACCTCCTGAATTCCCATTTCCTTTGCAGCTCTTAATCCTAGAACAGGAGCTTCATATTCCGCCACATTGTTGGTAACTTCAAATTCTAGTTTGTAGGACAGAGATATGTTTTCCTGAGCAGGTGACACAAAAAACACCCCAGCTCCAGCGCCTTCCCTGGAAAAGGGTCCATCAAAAAACATTTTCCATATGGGGGTGATGGAGGGAGGGAATTCATGAGAAGTGGTGGGCTGCTTTCTGATTTTTAGAGGAGGCTCAGGAGCATTAGTGAGTTGTAGTAAACTGGAACCTAAATCAATGTCCAAGGAAAAAATGGGATGGTTGGTAGGATTGGCTTCGTCACTGATTATATAGGCCAGTTGGAATTTTCTGTATAGGCTATTATGTTCTCCTCCAAACACTGGGATAGTAGCATATGTTAGGTCCATCTGCAGAGTTCACCCAAGTCCTTTTATCCAAGATCTTGATAACAACGTACCAAACTTGGGGGGGACATTAGCCACTACAACATCCATGACCACACTTTTCATGGGAAATTGAAACAAGGTCACGACTAGGTCTTTGATGACTCCTAGACATTGAACTTTCCTAGAGTAAAAGGAATAGAGGTCATGATAGGCTCGGTGACTTCTAGTCCTAATTCTTCCATGACAGTTTTGGGCATGAGGTTGTGGGAAGCCCCTGAATCCATCAGGCAGTTGTGCAGTACCTTGTCATGTATGTTCAAGGAAGTGTAGAAGGGAGGGGATGAATCATTCTTGTCTTCTACCATAGGACCTAGAATAACTACAGGTTTTTCATCTTGCAAATTGATGGAGTCTCTGGGAAGGCATGAGGCTTTAGACTGTAATAACTCAGAGAAGCATTTTTTGAAATCTTCATGTTTAATCAATTCTGTGAGGGGCACTGGGATCCTATTTTTTTAAATTTCAAGATCAAGATTAAAAGAAGATAGAAGATTTGGAATTTCTCTTATTTCAGGAACATGACTCTAGACTATTGGAGAGAGGGGTTGAGCCTTCTTACCTCCATGACTATCTGCTACTTCATTAGCAGGTTTCTCTACTCTAGTGAATTGTTCAGGAACATTAGGTGTTCCTGTATTTTTCTTGGACCTCAGGTTATACCTGCCTTGGTTTCCACTAGCCTTGTCTCCCTTGCTAAGTTCATTTAGCTAATTGTCCATGAGAGACTCCTCGTATGCTGATTGAGTGAGATGAGGAAAATGAGGAGTTTCTCCGAAGCAGTGGATTTCATGATCAAGCCCATCCATTTCCCCTTCTTCCTCATCGGCCACAAAATTATTTTGAAAAGGGGCCTGAATTTTCTGGTCCTCTCTCTCTCTTCCCCTTTGGTATTTTTGCATAGTTGGGGGAGATATATTGTTCGGCCTCCTGAAACCTCCTTTGTTTTCGACATTTTGAGGACCCTTGTATGCTTTCCTTCCCTCCACCTTCATTCTCTCCATCTCTACAGACAGAGACTTCACCATCTTGGTCAGTTCATCCACTTGAGGCTGAGGCACCGAGGAGCCAGAAATTGAGGCTTCAGATCTTCCCTTTCTCCTGGTTGCATCAGTCTTGTTTCTCAGTCTATCAGTTGCTAATACGTTATATTCCACCTCTATGGCTGCATCCTGCATCTGAGCTAGGGAGGTAGCTCTTCTTTCTCTCAATAAAAGACAGAAATCAGGGTCAAATGCACTAGCATAAGAAATTTTGGTAGAGGCCTATCAGGGCTTTATCTCTTTAGGGATCTTATTATACATCTTATTGAATCTTTTGTAGAAGTCAGAGAAAGATTCTCCTTCCATGTTCTTCAAATACCCGAACTCTGTCATGTAATACATGAAATATTTCTTATCTACCCACTGCCTCAGGAAAACACTATTCAGAGCTTTGATCCCAACAACAGATCCGGGGGAAAATCCCCTAAACCATTTCCTCACCTCACCATCTAGGCTCTAGATGAAGACTCTCATCCAGACATCTTCATTTTCAATGTTAAGGTTGTCTGCATAACTCTAGAAAGCATCCAGTTGCTCCTCCGCAGTTATGTCCCCTTCCCCAGTGAACTTGGGAATATATTTCAGGTAATCTCCAGCAGGGAGAGGATTCACAATTTGAGGTAGGACCAAAGGAACATATCTGGCAGCTACTATGGCATCCCTTCTATTTAGAGGGGGATTAGCACCAGCCATAGGAATATTAGGTGGAGGAGAACTTGGAGGATAAGGAGTTTGTGAAGGGGCTACTGGGAATGAGTTTCTAAGTGGAATGGGAAACAATAGGGGATTTAGGGAGAAGGCTAACGGGATTAAGTCGACAGGTGATTCTCTTTCTGCAGAAGTGGCAACAGTAACAAGAGGAGGAGTGGTAAAGATAGGAGTGGGGAAATATTCTGTGGTCTGGGGTCTATGCCAAAGTACAACTTCAGGGGAGAGGGGAGTGACAAGGATTTCTCCCTCCAATCCCAGACCAGGAGGGGAAAAATCAGTAGGAACACTCCCAAAATTTAGGAAATGGGAAACCTCAGAAAAAGGTCTGTTAAGAAATTGAGGAGGAGAAAATGGAGTTCCTATAGAAGGAGATGGCGGATTACCTGGTTCGGAGGTGGAAGCTTCTCCTTCATAGGCCTTTCCTTTTCTGAGAACCACCTCCGGATCAATCTCAGGTGTAGCTAGAGGCAGTTGTGGATGGGACCACATGTGTCTGCCTCTGAATGCCACAATTAACATGACAGGTTCGCCACAGTGGATTCATCACAATGGAGTCGCCAAGTGTACAGGAGCAATCTTCAAAGGCTCTAATACCTGATGTACCTTCATAATCAGAGACTCAATGTCGTTCAATCCCTGGGAAAATTTTCAACTTCGTCCCCGGCAACAACGCCAGAAATGTTAGTGTTAGAAGTCACTCCCGGATTGCTTGCAGGAGAAGAGCCCAACACCCATCAGTTTTATGTCACGGTAGTTTTAATGGGTGATCAAATGGGTAGAGACTCAGGAAGATATCGCTCTAACTCAAGGAATGGATATGGTATGTATAGAACAAAGGAGGTCTTGATCTAACTTCAGTCAGTGGTTTGATTGAAAGATGAGCAGGTGGAAGACTTGGTGAGAGGAGTGAGAAAAACTACCTCGATCAACAGGCCTTTCAGCATTTTGTAGAGGAAAAACTCTTAATGCAAGATCCTCTTGATTCAGAGCTTCGAGGAACTGAAGGGGTGACTTGAATGGATCCTCCAATTCCAAGTCATTTAGCGTTAAGAAAATCACAAGGACTGATTAGAGACAATGCAACCATTACAGCGATCCAACCTACATCATCCTCTAACAGTTACAACTCGACTGGATCCTCCAATTCCGAGCTGTTATAACACAGTGTAAACAAAGGCATGAAAGAAACTGACATTCATAAGGAAAGAAATCTCAAGAGTCTATGCATAACCAGAATAACCAGTGCTTTGTTAAAGTTTTACAATCGGGAGCCTCGCTCGACCATGATGCCTAGCAAAATACAAAGACTAAGTCTATATACTCAGAAAAAATTGCCTAACAGAGGCACGCTCAGTCCTCCAAGGCATGGCATCCCTTCAGTCAAACTCGGATGGATATTCTCGTTAGACGCCACCTTAACTGCGCAAGGCTCCAGGCAAGGGGGTTAGCTGAGCCATCAAATGCTTAGTTAGCATATGCAGACCTCTCTGGCTAGTCGAGGACTCGGCATGGCTTCTTTGGAAAAAATCGACACACAGGACCGTCTCAGGCAGATAGCTTGCCAAATTCTCCATACCTTACACTTAATGAGTGAGGAGAGGTTTCAACCACCCCCTCCCACCTTCATTTACTCCCAGCAAGAACTAGGATTGAGACCGAATTGGATGGCACCTGGAGATCGCGATGATCCCTTCTGTGACTAAACTGGACGCTTTTGGCCCTTTTTGTACAACTCTTTCTATTTCCCAAGTGATCACGGGTCGTGACCCTGCGCTTATTCACAAAGACGCTTTGGGCGTTTCGGGGTTCGTGGATAGGAAGGAGCTGATCCTTGCTCTTCAAAGTCGCGATGAGCGAAATGCCGAGATGGCTTAACTGGGCTCCATGCGCCCCTATATGATCTGACAATCCTGAACTCATTCTGTGATACTGTGGGCCCCGATCCTGGACGCTCTTGGCACTTTGCATCTCGGGGATATGAAGGAGCTACTCCTTGATACTGCGGGCCCGACTCTAGGTGCTTCCGACACTTTGGGGTTCGGGGTTTCAAAATGTGAGATGACGAGGAACCTGTACCCTTCGAACTCTTCAAATACCGACATGCCGACGTGACTAGATCTTGCACCACGCGTCACTGGATCAAACGACCCAGATTTTGTCTTGAAATATAGGTGCTATATCTTGGGTAACTTGGTAGCCCCGAAATCCCGATGACCATCGATCAGCTCTATAGATGGATCTCGGCCGCCGACAACAAAACTTCGTCCACTCGATTGACTTGTAACCTGAAATGAGATTTTTCCGTGCTACGCTTGGGCACTTCTCGTGCAACCTGCAGACCTGGGTACTTTTGTGCCCAAGACAAAAATTGTTGCTAAAAAAACCAATCCTTCTTTTTGGTAAATGCGAAGTCTCCTTACATTTAAGGAATATTTTGAATGCAACAAGGATCACACCATCATTCTTATGAGGTTTTCCACCATTTTAACAACAAGCATTTTGTGTTACACAGTCGCGATATTAAATATCTCTATCACATAGAGGAAAGACTCCTATAAAACAATTAACAAATTGAATATGGGGAAATGTTATAGAACCACCTCGTTCCACAAGTGACTAGTGCCTCGATCCCATCATTCATATATCGCCTCGAGAAATGCATTTCCTTACTGTCTTTGGGGTGATCAGATTGGTTAATGGGATAGTTGAATAGGCCAGTATGTACATGAGCCTTGAATCATGACACGTCCCTTCCCTCACATAAAATTCATTTTCCAAGTGAACAAGGTTTTAATTTAATGTTCTTACCAAATCTTGGGTTAGACCAAAGTTACATTTCTCTATAGCATATATGTTTTGGATTTTATATGCAACCCCTTACTCTACTTTCTCCCATACATGAAGTACAATTACCTAAGGTCGCAACACTTAAAGGTTTAGTAGGATTGAAATTGTTTAAAAATGGTACAAATGGATCCCTTTTATAATCTTAAAAGAAAACCTTTTGTTTGATAGCCAAATGTCATGTGGTAGCAACACTTTAGCAAATTAAACAAAAGAAAAACAAATAATAAGATATGAGAATTATGTAGCTCGCCTTTTAAAGAACATATCTATTTTCAAGGTAAGGATTGACGAAGAACACATCCATATTTTTAACATTTTTTTTTAATGGAGATTTAGGTATGTTATAATATGGTACATGACTTGTTTCTAGTGCACACATGTTCTCAATTTCCATCTTGATGCAACATTTTCTTTCCCTTCATTGCGATAATAGACTCATCATCTACAATTGAAGATATTGAACGGTCCATCCATGCAAATCTCAGCCACAACCAAGTTATCAAAATATCACTTATTCCCCTCCCCAATTTTAGAGCCTAATCTCCTGTGGGAGGTAAAATAATACACACCTCAATTTGGTTTCCACCGTTTCTTCTCATGGAAACGACTCAACAAAATGTTTTAAAAACTCTTCTCTACTGAATATACCTTATTCCAATAGGCCTGAAGATTCACGCTCCAACCACTTTCTCACCTTATGAATATGAGACTGGTAATAGAATATCATCGAGTTCCATCTAGGTCTGTAAAGAAAAGAAAAAGATAAATAGAAAGACTAAAAAATCAGTTAGAAAAGTGAAAGAAATGACTGGTCGAATAGACTAGAGAATCCAAGCCATCTATGCAGATTTGAACTAGGGCCTTCCCAGGCATTTCCTCTTCCTTTGTCTTCTAATTACCTTGAAAGACCTCGTTCGACATTGAGCCATTCATAGGGGTGATTTCCAGCCGCTTCGCCCAATTCAATGCCAGGGAGTGAAAAACAATATCGACCTCCCATACAGAATTATTCCAGAATCTCATCAATGTCTGCAGATAGACACTACAGGATCTTGACATCAACCTCTCCCACCCCAGCAACACAAAGTTAATATTTTTTAAAATCTATAAGGTTAAAATTTAAACATCAAAAGACATAATTGTCTTAGATGATGATAAAAAAAAATGCTTTCCCTTCACAATAATTATGTCTATCCAAGTCCATTTACTACATACCACTATTAAAACAAAAAAATTATAAAAATTCTTAACCATATGTTATATACAATTATTAAAAGATTTTTATTGTAATTAAAAAAATATAAAACCCATATTTAACCATATGCTATATACAATTACTATAAAATATGTTTGTTAAAATTCAAAAAAAAAAAATCCATATTTTTATATTTTTAAATAAATTAAAATTATACATACACTTTAAAAATTATAATTTTTAAATAAATTAATAAAAAATCCATAACAATACTCTCAAATAAAGACTAAAAAAAGATGAAGAAGAATTATAGACGTATATACAACATACATACAAACTTTTTTTTATTGGAATTCAAATAAAAAATTAATGAAATTCAAATTATCATACATATAAGGACATTTTTTATTTGAATTCTAATAAAAAAATAATGGAATTCAAATTCAAAATTTAGATTTGATTAAAAAGCAATATCAAATTAAAATTCTGAGATGCATTTGTAAAATTTATCCTAACAAAAAAAATAGAAAAATACATAAACCTATTTACAACCTACATACAAGTAATTTTTTTATTTGAATTTTAATAAAAAATATATCAAATTACAATTATTATTTGAATTTTATTAAAAAAATATCGGATTCAAAATTTCTATTCGATTAAAAAACAATATCCAAATTAAAATTTACATTTTATTAAAAAGAAATATTCAATTCAAATTCTTAGATGCATTTGTAAAACCTATCATAATTTAGTAGTTAAAGTCAAGCAATCATTGATTACTATGATTCATCATCACTATTTAATAAAAAACATATCACTTAGCATGATTTGTTAGTGACTCTTAAAGAGGAGAACTTTGTTTTTTTAGATACTTTGAGGATTTTTTTTTTAATGAAAAAAAATCCAATCCAAATTCTTGAATACTCTCATAAAATGTATCATAATTTAGTAGTTAAAGTATAATAATCATTGATTGTTGTGAGTCATCATCACTGTTTAAGGGAAATCACTTACTTAACATAATCTTGTAGTTCCAAAAGGGATAAAATTTCACTCTTCTCACAGGTTGGTTTAAGATCTTGGGTAGTTAATCTATTTCATTACATCTAAGAAAGATGAACTCTTAACTAATCCATAAACCTTCTTTCAAAGATATATCTTCACTCACCTTCTTTTTTTTGTAAGTGAGTTTGAGAATATGTATTACTAAAGGGGGGTAATGATACAAAAAAAGGGGATTCCCTAATGTGCCAAAATGGAAACCAAGCTAGGGGTTCTCGAGCTGAGCTGTGTTTTCTGAAATAGGAAAGGGGTAGGACTGGAAAACCAACCCAATCCTACCATATCCAGTTTTTACCCGTATAAGTGCAACATACTGAAAAGTATAAATAAAATTACAATAACAGAAGCTGAGATTGGCATAAGACTGCCCTGATTGACTTGACAAAAGACTGACCACACATTAATCCAGAATGAGGATATTTTTATTTCCTTCATCCACCAGGCCTTTGTTCTCCTCCTTTTGGGGGACTGTGTGAGTCTTTCTGATATGTGTGGGCGCTCATTTCCCATTGGCTAGTGTGATGGACATAGCACAGGTAGAGGTGGAATTGGGCAGCCAATCATTCCAGCTTGGATTTTTGGTCCGTCTCAACCTCAGTTAGGAGTCTAGTAGTGGTCTCGAGATTGTTGAGGTACCTTAAGATTTCATTCAACAACTTTGTGTGTTCCTTGTTGTTTTCCTGTCTAGTGTCCTCCCTCTCCAGGCTCACTTTTCCAATTAGCATCTTTGTTTTTCATGCCATCTACATTGTCTCATGGTAGAGGGTTTCCCTGGGCTGCGTTTCTCCTGGGTTAGTTACATAGTCTTCTTCTGAGCCAAAGCATCCTAGGTTTTTCCCTTGCACTTTTCATTGATTGCCTTCTCTAGTTGGGTAATGGTTTCCTTTCCTTTCAGCACAACCAGAGTATGAAAGGTTCCCTCCACATCTTTTTCTACTTGGTCCATCCTTGAAATATGTTGAGGATTGTTCGGTGTTTCCTTCCCTTGGGGGTTTCTTTTTCTGTTTTTTCGCTTCATTCGCACCATCCCGTCTGGTTTATAGCTTCTCCTTTGGTGCGTTCTCAACCTGTTCAAGTTTAGCCAGAGGTTCCTCCTTTCCTTATCCTTGTGTCTTTTGGTAGCCTCTGCAATTGCATTCTTCTATTTGCCTCTCTTCATACTGTCCGGTCTCTTATTGAACTTCCCCTGTTGTGGACTCGTCCTTCCAATCATGGTCTACCCATAGAGGTGAAACTTCCCATCCTTTTTTTTGATCATGGTCTGTATGGTCATAATGACTCGACTGTTTTCCATGTACTAGCACTTTCCCCTTCTCGCTTGATATCCTACTTGGCCACTCCCCATACCTGGTCATTGGCATGCTGGAAAGATACTGGTCCGTGTCAATCCTTCTTGCCTTACACCATTAGCTGTGTGTTGATTGTCGTTAGTGATTTCCCACATGCTTCCCCCGCAGATCTTACTATTGACATGATATTGTTGTTGTGCCCTCATCTGTTGTATGATTTAATCCTGCATTGTGATTGGTAATTAGGTGTTGGGCAATCATTTCCTACCCGGTCCTTTGGGCCTTTCGTTGTGCCTTTCGCTTCCCTCCTCGATGTGAGCTTCCTTGCCTAAGTTGTTGGCCCGATATTTTATCGCTAGTTGGGTGCAATTTGTTCTAAATTGTCCATGAAGGATGTTGGACTAGGTAGTATCTAGTTCTGGTCCTTCCTTGCTAACCCCTTCATTGGCAATTCCGTCTGCCAGGCCATTTGCTACCCTGCGAACCCAACACAACTCCACGATGTTAATCATTTGTAGATGCTCCTAGATTTTTTGTAGGGAGTGTGCCAAGATCCATTGTTTCTAAGCCTTTCCCACTCTGGTGCCATTTTGGATTCTCTTCATCGTGTTGATGAGCAGGGTGGAGTCACCTTCCACAGTAGTGTTGGTCATTTTTTCTCATCTTAGAATTTCGATATCGAGCTCCAGGGATCCAAATTCCGCCACGTTGTTGGTTGAGTTACTCAGGCTCCCAACATACAACCCGATTATGTTACCCCCACTATATCTGATCACCCCTCCCATTCCTTTCATTCCCGGGTTTCCTTTTGCCACCCTGTCAAATTTTAACTTGAGGAACCCTATCGGAGGAGATGTCCAGTTGAACGCTCCTAATTAGAGTTGTAGTGGCTTCCCTACCAGTGTGTTGTTGCACCCATATTTTAGGTGGAATGTTTCCAGGATTCAGGAGTCTTTTGGTCTGGGAGTTGCACTCTTTCGGTCTGGGAGTTTTGGCTCTGCACTGTTTCTCGGATTTGTGATATTATTGCTTCCTTGAGTTTCCCTTCTGGGAGGCTTTCATTCCTAAATATGCGTTAGTTCCTTTCTTTCCATATTGCCCAGATGATCATCCCTGGCATGAGGTTCCAACAGAGGTTTACCATTTCATTTTCGTTGTAACTCTCATTCCAGTTGTTGATGGTTTTGTTGATGTTACCGTGCATCCTATTAGACTGGCGAAATATGCTTGTTTCCTAGTCCCACATCTCTTCTATGTAATTACATTCATCGAGGAGGTGATTCATTGTTTCTTATTTAATTTGATAGAGGTCGCATCGTGATGGGCATATGAACCCTCTTTTCCTTAGATTTTCCTAGGTTAGAATTTGGTTTTGAAGTACTAGCCATTTGAACATTTTGATTTTTGGCCACTGGGGGATGCCCCAAATCTTTCCCCATTGTTGCACCTCGTCTCATTGGTCTTGGTATGTAATGTAATTCTGGACTTCTTTTAAGTTGAATTCCCCTCCACTTTTTCTACCCCATCTTAGTTGGTCCTCTTCTTCTCAGACTACAATTTTCCCTTTCCCATTTCCTCCTCCACCTCTTTCATTATTGTTGCAATCCGATTTTTGTTTTGTGGATTGATTTTGTCCCAGGTCCTCCATCTGTCGTGGTCACTTTCTTGTTTCCAGTAGTGATGGATTCTGTTTTTTCCTTGCGCTATCATCTCCTGTTGGAGTTCCTCCCTGTATGGATTTTCCATTATGGGTCCCTGTTGCCACGCGTCTTCCCAGAATCTAGTTGTTTTACCATTACTCACTTCCGAGAAACTATGTTTTTGGATCAAGGTTTTGTTGTGCCATGCTAGATTCCAGATGGTTGATCCTTCTCTTGTGCCCATAAAATGAATTCGATCTTTGTCATTTATGTCTGGGGCATACTTGGCCTTCTAGAGGGTTGCCCACGGTGTTGAATTTTCTTTGACCCATCTCCACCAGAGTTTCTTCCCATAGGCTTCATTGGTTACTTGTGGGTCTTGAAATCCCAAGCCTCCTTTGTATTTTGGTTTGCAAACCTTCTCCTAGGCCACTAAGGCCCATTTTTTCTTACTGTCTGCTCCACGCCATAGGAAGTCCCTTTGCATGGCTCTTATTTTTTGGAGTATTCCTTTGGGAGAAGGAAACACTGACATCATATAGGTTGGGATTTCTTGTAGGACCTCCTTGGTTAGGAAAAGTCTCCCCTCAAGGTTGAGGGTTCTGTAAGTCTAGTTTTTCATCCTCTCCTATAGCTTGTTGATTACTCCTTCCCATGTGTAATGTCCCCAAGGCCGAGCCCTATTGTAAATCTTGTTTATGAAATGAGTTATAAATATTTTTTATAGGATGGTGAGCTGAGTTAATATAAGCTAGTGGGATTATGTGATTGTTAGGCCAGAGAGCCTAAGTGTTAAAGGCCAAGAGCCTGATTTTGTACCTGTATTTATGCGGGACATTAATAAAATATAAACACTACCACGTGCAGACTGACCACGATGAATGAGTGATGGGGGACTAAGATTCCATAAAGTGGGCAAGGGATTAGGGGCTAGAAGGTGGGAAAAGGGACTAAGTGTTGATCTTAGGGGATTAGGTCCTTGGGAATAATATTTTAATGTTATTCCAAAAGAGATGTGAATAATATGTTTTATCCTAATTTCTTTTGGGAAGGACAAACAACTTCCAAATGGAAGGAACAAATGCTGAAGGAATGCATGCAGTTGCATGGGTGACAAGTGTCAACCCAGCCGCATGCAAATAAAATGGCTGAGATGAGCCATGTTGGGGGGTTCCTCCTCCATTCTACCTGACCGTCTGAGTGTGAACCCATCCGACCTCTGCAAGAGATGCCCTAGTGCGCTATGAAACAAAAAGGCCCGTGTCTATATTTTCTTCTGGAAGGCTGGTACACCCCTTCGGATGTGAAACGTTAAGTCTGAGTCGACCCCTGCATGGACATCTCATCACGCATGCCTGAGAACCATAGCGTGAGTCTATCCCATGTTGTCGGATTGAGAAAACGGAAGTGCCTCGCCATTGCTTGGCCTGGTTATGTTGTTTCACCTATCTGTTGTTGCCCGAGGATGTTCGTGTCTGAGTTCCTGTCGGCTGTGGTGGATGTGTAGTATTGACCCTGTGTGGCTTGTTGGCCAGTCATACAACACTCTCTTTAGGTGAGAGAGGTGGTTGAAGTTGGAAGAACGGGTTTCCTGAACTGTGAGCGACTCTCTCCAGGTGAGAGAGTGTACTGAGGAAGGAGAGAGCTCCTAGAAGGAACCCTGTAGCTACCACAGAGCTCGGAGAATTTCGGTCCAGCCTGTTGCTAAAACCCAAGGCAAGGGAGGTTAGCGACCGAAGGACTATCTAGGTGACAGAGAAGGTGTATACTCATGGGGTGGAATAACCATTTGGGGAAGGAGAGTCTATGGGAAGTGAGTATGAGTGGTTCCTGGGAGAGAATTCCTTCCTTGTGCCCGTGTGTTTTCCTTGTAACCTCAGCCTAGCCTAGAATTCCTTGCCTTGGGGTGGAGCTTAGTCCCAGCTCGAGGGTGACCTACTGCTGATCTTGATGAGCAACGTGGTCTAAGGCTGGGAGGTTTGTGGAAGGCCTGCACCTGGTTGGTTGAATAACCAATGTATTCAAAGATAAGTACCAGATGATGTTTCAATTATGTTACTGAATGTCTGTGTATTTATAATTATCATGCACTCCACTGTGCATATGAATTAATGTTAAAACTATTGAATAATTATAATAACAATAATTCTTACACTCACTCTGAGTTTAAATGTGTTTAACTTGTTTTAAATGCATGTCATAT
>ML792308.1:0-13882 GCA_009831015.1 Picea engelmannii | reverse complement strand
AGTATGGTATCAGAGCGTTACAACTTCAAGAGAAAGAGTGTTATAGTATGGTATCAGAGCCAAGGTTTTGACGCTGATCCTAGACGGGCCAATTGAGTGGTATTTGGACTGAGGGTTTGAGAAGAAATTATGTTTGGAGGACCAATTTCAGACCTTTGAATGCTCCTGAGTGTCAAGGAGTTACTTAACCGTGTTACCAAGCTCAAGAGGTGTAGCGATGTTATGAAACTGCAGTCGATGTGGTATCTAGCCACAGGGAGAGAAGACTCCACACCAGAAGTGTTGGAGTAGTAGGATCTGTTCAGGGGAAAGGAGAACCCTCATGACCGTCAGATCTGGAAAACGTGCACAGAGTTTAAAAACCCTTTGGAGTTGCACAATAACTTGGAAATCACGATACGCGAAACCATGAATTCGTTAGGACCATCCATCGAGGGGAACACGTGGCTATCGGACGGTGTTTCGGCACCCGAGAAACCAAAAGGGAAGAACCTTGTTTTCGCAAGTCACGAAATAGAGAAACACGAAATTCCAAAACGATCTACACCGTAGATCGTAAGATAGGAACTTGACCGTTGGATCAAGTGGAGGTGTAGACAGTAATTTCGGGATTTCGGCAAACGAAAGTTCGAGACATGTGGATGCACAAACTCCCAATGCCCGAAACCCCGAAATGCCAAAAGGATCTATGTCGTAGATTTAAGAAAGGTCTAATCGTTGGATTTCACTTGGAATGGACGTGGACACATGGGTGTGTACCACGTGCCAGTGGGACAAAAGAAAAGTGATCATGGTGGGACCCGATGAAATCACCATAGATAATGTGGACCCTCCTGAGGGTGCCACTCACCGCTGTAGATGTGGAGATAGTTCTGCTATGTGGGCCTAGAGGGTAAAGTAAATCGAGATTTCGGGATTCACAAAGGAGGAGCACGAGGGCTCAACACTCCATCTCACGAAGTCACGAGTTGCGAGAGGTGCTAGAACTTAGCCCTAGCCTACGGTTATATGTAGCAGGTGCTAGAGAGGAGGGAGCCATACCTGTATTGCATCTCGAGTATCAGCGTTTGGAGGAAGAAGAGTCGAGGGTCTTCGACTCGCGAAATCGTGAGATCGTGAAGTTGTGAAAGGTGCCTTTGGTTACGAGGGTAGGGAGAAAGAGGATGCTATCACCTAAAAACCCGAAGTGCAGAAGTCCCAAAATTTTCAAAGACAAAAGAACTGTCGAGGATTTAACTATTGGATCTCATGGACCGAGACCCCGAAACCAGAAGTCCCAAAATTTGCAGAGCCAAACAGAGCTCAGAAAACTTAATGGAATCGAAATGTTTTTCTTGTTCATGTTGGTTTATGAGTGGTGTAAGTTTCTTGAAGGTTTAAGGGCCTGACAAAATTTGGTTGATTACACATTGTGTGTGCAGAGTTCAACGAGTGTAAGGTCAACCATGAATCTACGTTGAGTATAGAAATGGAAAAGGTACAGATTTCCTCTGAAACAAAGGATGAAAGGGTAGGAAGGGATGTCAACTTGGGAGTCGAAGGATAAAACTCTAATGAGCACAGAAAAAAGATGGATAAGGAGGGACATATGATGAAACTCATTGAAATATTGCATAAATATGCCCAGGGTCTCCGAATTGGTAGCCGAAAGCTCATGAGGGTCAAAGATCAACAGGGTGAATTCAACTTAAGAATGTTGAAGAACCTGGAAAGAATAGAAAGGAAATTGTAGAAGGGGAGTGACTCAAGCAAGACAGAGAGTCATAGGACCCCTGAGAGAAGAAGAAGATCGAGGACTTGTAGCAGACATCATTGTCTCTCCCCAAATCATTCCAGGAGGGAAGCACACAATAGTTCAAGCATGTCCCCTACTAGAAAACACCGAACATCTGGAAGGGATGAATTGAAGGGAGAGATGAACAAGATCAAGCCTCCAACGTTCGATGGAGAACATAAGAAGGAGGAAGATGCTAAAACCTGGTTGCTTGGCATGAGGAAATATTTCCAACTGTAGAATTATTCCGCTCATGCAAAAGGAAGAATTGCGATGTATCAATTGAAAGAAAAAACATCCATGTGGTGGGATCTGTTTTTGTAGGTGCAACACATCAGAGAGAAATATATCACTTGGAAGGAGTTCAAGGGATATTTCGAGAAGAAATACCTGACCAAAAGGTACTATGACAGAAAGATGAAGGAGTTATTCGAACTCAAGTTGGGCAGCATGACCATCGATGAATACGAAAGAAGGTTTTTGGAACTACTGAGCTCAGAAAACTTAATGGAATCGAAACATTTTTCTTGTTCATGTTGGTTTATGAGTGGTGTAAGTTTCTTGAAGGTTTAAGGGCCTCACAAACTTCAGTTGATTACACATTGTGTGTGCAGAGTTCAATGAGTGTCAGGTTAACCGTGAATCTACGCTGTGTATATAAATGGAAAAGGTACAGATTGCCTTGGAAATAGAGGACGAAAGGGTAGGAAGGGATATCAACTTGGGATTCGAAGGATCAAACTCTAATTGGCACGGAAAAGAGATGGACAAGGAGGGACATATGATGAAACTCATTGAAATATTGCAAAAAGATGCCCAGGCTCGCCGAGATGATAGCTGAAAGTTCATGAGGGTCAGGGATCAGCAGGGTGAATTCAACTTAAGAATGTTCAAGAACCTAGAAAGAATAGAAAGGAAATTGGAGAAGGGGAGTGACTCAATCAAGACAGAGAGTCGCAGGACCCTTGAGTGAAGAAGAAGATCGAGGAGTGGTAGCAGACATCATCGTTTCTCCCCAAAGCATTCCAACAGGGAAGCACACAGTAGTTCAAGCCCGTCCCCTACGAGAAAACACCGAACATCTGGAAGGGATGAATTGAAGGGAGAGATGAACAAGATCAAGCCTCCAACATTCGATGGAGAACATAAGAAGGAGGATGATGTAGAAACCTGGTTTCTTGGCATGAGGAAATAATTCCAACTATAGAATTATTCCTCTCATGCAGAAGGAAGAATTACTATATATCAACTAAAAGGAAAAGCATCCATGTGGTGGGATCAGATTGTGCAAGTGCAACACATTAGAGAGAAAGATATCACTTGGAAGGAGTTCAAGGGATATTTCGAGAAGAAATACCTGACCAAAAGGTACTATGATAGAAAGATGAAGGAGTTCTGCAAACTCAAGTTGGGAAGCATGACCATCGATGAATATGAATGAAGGTTTTTGGAACTACTGAAGTATGTTACGTTCATCAGAGATGAGGTTGTCAACATTCATAGATATCTAAGTTGACCGCCACCTTCTATTGGTGACAAGATTCAGTATGATGATCCTAGGACTATGGAAGAAACAATAAGAAGGGAAAATTTCTTATATGAACATTAAAGAGAAAGGCCTACTTTTCATAAGGCTTGGGATGATCAGAAGAAATTCAGGAAAGAGCAGAGTCAGAAGGGAAACAAGCCTCCTTTTTTCAGAAATAGTCCTCAGAGACAGCCATCTTTCAGAGAGCCCAGGAAGGCTGAAGTGGGAGAGAAAATCCCCAGACTGCCACCTATGGAGTGTTGGGGCTGTAAAGGGAACCATAGGTACAGGGACTTCCCCCAAAGAAAAGATAAAGCGAGAGCCATCCACAATGTTCAACAAGCTGAAACAGTGGAGTATATGGGCAGCAGGATGCCAAGGATCTATGTAGCCCTAGACAACAAGAAAGAAAAATTTCAATCGCACATGATAGAAGTGGAAGGTATGATCAACAACCGACCACTTATTATTTTAATTGATTCCGGGGCTAGCCATAGTTATGTATATCCTAGGGTGGTGGAAAGTTTTCATTTATCAGGAAGAAAACATGAAAGGTCTTGGTTAGTGCAGTTGGCTACAGGAACCAAGAGGAAGGCCACTGAATTGGTAAAATCCTGTTCGATAGACATGAATGGATTGAGCACGGAGGATGAATTGAGTGTTATGCCTTTAGGCTCTTATAACTGCTTAATTGGGATGGACTGGTTGGAACAACACCATGCCCTCCTGGACTATCATAACAAGAGGTTTACATGCTTGGCTGAGGAGGTAAATCAGAAAATAGTCCAAGGAATTCCTAGAGTTGTGGCTGTTAGAGAAATCTTAGCCATGTAGTTGAAGAAGTGCTACAGGAAAGGCTGTCAATTATTTGCAACCCATGTGGAGGAAGCATCCATAGATAAAGTCTCAAGAATTGGAGACCATGAGGTACTCTTAGAGTTCAAGGACGTATTTCAGGAGGTACCTAGACTACCTTTGAAGAGAGACATCGATTTTTCTATAAATTTGATGCCTGGAGTAGCTCCAATGTCGAAAGCTCCTTATAGAATGAGTACGCTAGAGTTGAAAGAGTTGAAATTGCATCTCGAAGAGCTTCTGAAGAAGGGGTACATTTGCCCCAGCGTGTCATCTTGGGGTGCCCCGATCTTGTTCGTGAAGAAGAAGGATGGGACATTGAGGTTGTGCATTGATTTTCGATAGTTGAACAAGGTGACTGTCAAGAACAAGTATCCTCTGCCGAGGATCGATGATCTTTTCGATTAGCT
Source organism: Picea engelmannii (assembly GCA_009831015.1). Taxonomy (NCBI): domain Eukaryota; kingdom Viridiplantae; phylum Streptophyta; class Pinopsida; order Pinales; family Pinaceae; genus Picea; species Picea engelmannii. The sequence continues at coordinate 9,315 of ML792308.1, read as the reverse complement.
GAAGGGTGCGAAAATATTTTCGAAGATAGATCTAAGATCAGGATATCACCAGGTAAGAATAAAGGATGAGGGTATCAACAAGACAACCTTTAGAACAAGGTACGGTCATTACGAGTTCACAGTGGTGCCGTTTGGACTGTCAAACACACCTGTTGTTTGTATGTGCTTGATGAATGGTGTATTCAAGAACTATTTAGACAAGTTTGTAATAGTCTTCCTGTATGACATCTTGGTGTATTCTAAGTCAGAGGAAGAGCATGAAAAACAACTGAGGATGGTGCTGCAAGTGTTGAGAGAACACCAGTTGAATGCCAAGTTGAGAAAATGCTCATTTTATGAAAGACAGATGCATTACTTGGGACATATTATTTTAGAAGAAGGGATCATTATGGATCCTGAGAAGGTTGAGGTCCTACGAGAATGGTCAGCGCCAAGGAATGTGACAAAAGTTAGATCCTTTATGGGTCTGGTGGGTTATTATAGAAGGTTTATTGCAGGGTTCTCAAAGACAGCTCACCTTATCACTTCCTTTCAAAGGAAGGAGAAAACATTTCAGTGGACTGAAGAGTGTAAAGAGAGTTTCCAGCGATTGAAGCAGTTATTAACTAGCGCTCCAATCTTGAGAATTGCAAATCCAAATATGGATTTCGTGGTGTGCAAAGATGCGTGTAAGGAAGGGTTGGGAGTAGTTCTCAAGCAAGATGTATTTGTAATCTGTTATGAGTCCAAGAAATTGAAAGAGAATGAAAATAATTATGCCACTCATGATTTGGAGGTGGCAGAAATCATCCATGCTCTAAGGAAATGGAGACATTACCTCATGGGAAGAAGATTTGAATTGAGAACAGACCACCACGGTCTGAAATATTTGTTTGAGCAACCAACCTTAAATGCCAGACAAAGCAGGTGGTTGGAGTTTCTGTGTGAATACGACTTTGATATCGAGCATATCAAAGGGAAGGAAAACAAGGTGGCTGATGCACTCAGCAGAAAGGTGCATGAATTGCATGCTACAGCCATTAACATGTATAGGATCCATTAAGTGTCGATTTACAGTACAGAGATTTGGTAGCAAAGCTACAACAGAGTGAAAGGCCATAGAAAAGGGAAAGTTACACCTTGGAAGCTAATGGATTACTTCTGTATAAAGATAGAGTGTATATACCCAATGTCCAGGAATTGAAAATTGCGATTCTAAACGAAATGCATAATGTGACATATGTTGGACACCTTGGATATCAGAAGACTGTGGCAGCAATCAAAAGCCATTATTTTTGTTTGGGTATGAAGAGAGAGATTGTTGAATACATCGCCATATGTATGGAGTGCCAGAAAGTTAAGGCTAAGCAAAGGCACCCAGCAGGGTTGCTGCAACCTTTACCCATTCCTGAGTGGAAGTGGGAAGTGGTGACTATGGATTTTATTACAGGATTGCCCAGAACGAGCAAGCAACATGATTCGAACATGGTGGTGGTGGAAAAGCTTACAAAATATGCCCATTTTATTCTACTAAAAACCACTCACAAGGCAATAGATGTTGTTGATATCTTCTTAAAAGAAGTGGCACACTTGCACGAAATTCCTAAGACGATTGTGTCTGATAGGGACCCAAAATTCACCTCGAATTTCTGGAAAGGACTGTTCAAAGGATTCAGAACGGATCTAAACTTTAGTACAATGTATCATCTCGAGTCTGGTGGATAGACAGAGAGGGTGAACAAAGTAATAGAGGACATGCTGAGAATGTACATGATGGACAAACCATCAAGATGGGAAGACTACCTGCATTTGGTAGAATTTGCCTACAATAATGGCTATCATGCATCGTTGAAGATGAGTCCATTTGAATCACTTTATGGAAAAAAGTGAAACACTCAAGTGAGCTGGGATAATCTAGCTGACAGAGCAGTAGTTGGGACAAAGTTGCTCAAAGAGATGGAAGACAAAATGATAAGAATTAAACAGAATTTGAAAGTTTCCCAGGACAGGCAGAAAAGTTATGTTGATAAGAATAGAACCCATAGAGAATTCAAAGTGGGTGATCATATTTTCTTGAAAGTGAAAACTAACAGGAGTTCCCTGAAGCTGGGAAGTTGCGCCAAGTTGGCAACAAGATACTGTGGGCCTTTTGAAATCCTAGAAAGGATTGGGCCAGTTGCATACATGCTTGCATTACCTGCATCTATGACTGTACATAATTTGTTTCATGTTTCACTGCTTAAGAAATATATACATGATGCTAATCATGTTATCGATTGGAATGTGATTCAGGTGGAACCAGAAGCTCTCCTGCAAGTGCATCCTCTGCGCATATTGGACAAGAAAAGAAAACATCTCTGGAATCGATCCATAGAGCTTGTAAAGGTCCAGTGGACCTGGTACGGTCCTGAGGACATGACATGGAAGCATGAAGATGTTATCTGGGCAGAGTACCCGCATCTTTTTGAAAATTTTGAAAAGCTTGCAGAGGAAGTGTAAAGTTGCACTGAGGACAGTGCAGAAATAAGGGGATGGGGATTGTAATGTCCCCAAGGCCAAGACCTATTGTAAATCTTGTTTATGAAATGAATTGTAAATATGTTGTATAAGCTGGTGAGCCGAGTTAATATAGCTAGTGGGCTTATGTGATTGTTAGGCCAGAGAGCCTAATTGTTGAAGTCCAAGAGCCTGATTTTGTACATGTATTTATGCTGGTACACCCCTGTGTGGAAAAATCATCACACATCCCTGAGAACTAGAGCTTGAGTCTATCCCATGCTTTCGAATTGAGAAAATGGAAGTGTCTCATCCCTGCTAAGCCTGGTTATGCTCTTTCACCTATCTGTTGCTACCCGAGGGTGTTCGTGTCTGAGTTCCTGTTGACTGTGGTGGACGTGTAGTATTGACCCTGTGTGGCTTGTTGGCCAGTCGTACAACACTCTCTCTAGGTGAGAGAGGTGGTTGAAGTTGGAAGAACAGGTTGCTTGACCTGTGAGCGACTCTCTCTAGGTGAGAGAGTGTACAAAGGAAGGAGAGAGCTCCTAGAAGGAACCATGTAGCTGCCGCAGAGCTTGGAGAATTCCGGTCCGACCTGTTGCTGAAACCCAAGGCAAGGGAGGTTAGCGACCGAAGGACTGCCTAGGTGACAGAGAAGGTGTATACTCATGGGGTTGAACAAGAATGTGGGGAAGGAGATTCTATGGGCAGTGAGTATGAGTGGTTCCTGGGAGAGAATTCCTTCCTTGTGCCCTTGTGTTTTCCTTGTAACTTCAGCTTAGCCTAAGATTCCTTGCCTTGGGGTGGAGCTTAGTCCTAGATCGGGGGTGACTTATTTCTAAGATTCTTGAGCAGCGCGGTCTAAGGCTGGGAGGTTCGTGGAAGTCCTGCATCTGGTTGGTGGAATAACCACCGTTTTCAAAGATAAGTACCAGATGATGTTTCAATTATGTTACTGCATGTCTGTGTATTTATAATTATCATGTACTCTGTTGTGCATGTGAATTAATGTTAAAACCATTGAATACTTATAATAACAGTAATTCTTATGCTCACTCTGAGTTTAAATGTGTTTAACCTTTTTTAAATGCATGCCATATATATATATATATATATATATATATATATATATATATATATATATATATATAAGCATGAGATTGTTATTCCGCGAAGTAGCACATGCCCGGCTGATGGAAAGGCGGAGTGACAGTATGGTATAAGAGAATTATGGCTTCAAGAGAAAGAGTGTTACACCATGTTTCCATTTTTCATGCTCTTTCCGTTAGGGGAATTCCCAAATATTTTGTTGGGAGAGTTTTGCATTCAAACCCCAAAATATTTTCCAGGTTCCTTTTGATTGCTCGGTTGGTATTGAAGAAATATATCATGGATTTGGAGTGATTGATATCCACTCCTAAGGCTTCCCCAAACTCATATAAGATTCTTTTGTAGGCTTTCTCTTCCTTGACCATGGGTGTGCCATAAAGTAGGGTGTCATCCACGAACTATTTGTGCGTGAAGGTAGGGAATTTTTCGAAGGGTTTAATGCCTTTTATTTCCCTTGCTGTTGTTGCGCTTTTTATGCTTTGACTGAGTCATTCCATAATCAGAATGAATAGGAAAGGTGATAACGGGTCTCCTTGTCTAATGCCTCTTGAAGGCTCGAAGCTTTTGGTTGGGGTTCCATTTATTAGTAGCGAGTAGCTAGTTTTTGACTCTAGGCTAACAATCCAGTTGATCCAGTGTTGCGCAAAGCCAAATGCTTCCAGAGTATTGACCATACAATGCCAGTTGATTTTTTCATAATCCTTTTCTAGATCAAGTTGGATTATCATCCCCCCATTTCTCTGGGTTTTCAACGTGTGTATCAGTTCATGGGCATGGATGATGTTATCCAAAATTTGTTGCCCTTCTACAAAACCTGCATGTTCTTGGGAAATCAATGAGGGTAGGAGAGGTTTCATTCTGTTGGATATGACTTTGGAGAATATCTTGTAAACCAAATTGCATAATGTTATGGGTTTGTAGCGGTCTGGGGCCCTGGCTTCATTTTCTTTGGGAATTAGAGTTATCATTGTGGCATTTAGCACTTTCAAAATGGAGGCCGATCATCTGGAGTCTTCCACTACCCCGTAGACATCATATTTGACCACTTCCCAACAAGATTTGAAGAATTTCATTGTGAAACCATCTGGACCTGCGGCCTTTCCATTACGCATCTCCTAGATCACTTGGTCAATTTCCTCCTTAGTGATGGGATTGTTTAGGCTGATATTTTATTCCTCGGTAACTAGCCTGGGGATGTGCTAAGTTATCCTTTGTACGACCTCCATTCGATCTTGTTTGGGTTCCTAGGCTATATCATAAAAATGATTTACCATTATATTTTCGATCTCCTTGTGGGACTCTCTCTCGTTCCCATCCTGATCCCAATTTTTTAGGATTTTGTTTTGGGTTCTTCTAGCAATCGTGGTTTGGTGAAAAAAGCCTTGTATTTCGTTCACCTTCCTTTAGTCACCCGATTCTCGACTTTTGGTGCCATAGAGTCTCTTCCTGCTGGTATCTTACTTCCCATTCCTGGTTCAGTTGGATCTCTTCCTTTTTTTGGTCCTCTGTATAATCCTTGTCTATGCATATTTCCTGAAGGTTCCTCATTCTATTTTCAATAATTCTTTTTTCTTGGTTTATGTTTCCAAATATTTCCTTGTTCCACTCCTTGAGTTTATGTTTGATGTATTGAAGTTTCTTGTAAAGTTTGAATATCCTTGTCCCTTGTTCAGGTTGTGGCTCTCACCACCAATGGCTAATGTTCTCCTTGAAGGTGGGATGTTCAATCCAGAATTTCTCAAATTTGAAAGGTCTATTTTTTGGTGTGGTTTGGAAGTTTTCTTCCACTTGGACTAGCCAGTGGTTTGAGCCCCCCAATGGAAGGATGCTGCAGTCTAAAGTTAAAACTTGCAGGATGATGGACTATGACACCAGGAATCTATCTAGACTCGTCACTATCTGATGTTGATTTATCCATTTGTTGTTCCATGTGAACGGGCCATTACTGGTCTTGATGTCCACCATCTCCAATGTGTCAATGAAAGCTGAAAAGTCTTATGCATCTCTATCTAGTCTCTTGGTGCCTCCTTTTTTCTCTGCAAGTGTCGTGATTATTTTGAAGTCCCCGGTGAGGATCTAGTGGGGTTTGCTGGAGCAGGCTTTTAGGTTTTCCACATCTGGGAGTATTCTTCTCTTCTCTTCCAACATCTGGGGACCATACACATTAGTGCATAGAATCATCTCCATGTTACCTATGATTTGCATGCTTACCGAGAGTGTGTATCTGGTGGCTTCAGTTGCTAGTAGATTCATCACTTGTGGGTTCCACAGAGTGAGAATACCACCTGCCATATGATGTGCTTCGACAATCAACATCTTGAACTTGATCCAATGTTTTTTGTTGATTGTTTCCATTCTATCTACCGTACATTTTGTCTCTCGAATGAAACAGAGGTCTGGTTGTTCCTTCCTCATTCTGTTTTTAAGGATTCTTTGTTTTCTTAGATTGTTTATGCCTCTAATATTCCATGTTATAATATTCATTTAAACATGTGGGGGGGATTTGGGAAAGAGATTCTTCATCTTACCCAAGTTTATCAGAAGGGCTCCTACTTCCTATATGGCTGGGTTTTTTTATTTCCTTCCTTTCTGCCTTTGCGTCTTCTTGGGTGAGAGTTGTGGTTGTCTCTCACCTGCTTTGACTCCTAGGTGTACTATCTCCCCGTGCATGTGCTTGAGCCCTCTGGATTTTTATTAGTTCCTTAGGAGGAATAGGTATTGGATGCAGTCTAGTTGCTTCGTTGGTATATTGTCTACGCCATGCCTTTTCCATTGCTCCAGTATGTTCGGGAGATCTATTCCTTCCCTTTCCAAAATATCTCTGAGGTCCGGATCTTCCATGCCTATCTCACTTGGTTTCATTTCCACGCCTCTTTCTGCTTCCTACCTGGGTGTGTTGGCATCTCTGGTTTCTCCATCCATAGGATTTGTGCTACCCCCCTACTCTATATGATTGCTTGGATTGTTTGTGTTCTTGTTTGTGGTTTGGTCCTTAGCTTCTTTATCTTTTTCCTTTTCCTTTCCTCCTTCTTCCCCTTTGTAGGTTTTGTCTCGCCCTTCCATTCTGGTCTTGGCTTCACTATTGCTTCCCATTGGGGTTTTATTTGGTTTCTTGTTTGCTCAGTTTCTATGGTTCAGTTTAATAAATCCTTCTTCATCCTGTTGTATTTTGGTGTTTTCCGCTTCTTGTTTTTTATTAAGAGGGCATTCTCTGAATAGGTGTCCATGTTCATGGCATCTTCTGCATTTAAATGGGATCTGCTTGTAATCAATTCTTTGTATCCATTCCTCATCCCTGAATTCCAGGCTTATGGCTTCTGGGAGTGCCCCTAAAACATCCATCTCTATGCAGATCCCTGAATAGGAGGTATATCTCCCTTTTAGGGTTGCTTCCGATGTCTTCACATATTTTCCCATGTTTTTCCCGATTGCTTCAAAGGTAGAGGGTAACCACTAGTCTAGCGGCAGAAAGTAAAGCCACAACCAAACTGGTAGGTTTTTGAAGGTTTCCTTCTCTGGGGAGAAGTTTTCCTTCCATGGATGCATGTATAGTCCCGTTGAGGCGTGGAAGTATGCCCCCCCTCAAAGACTTTGTCCCTGTCATCCAAGTTCATGAATATTGTTGTGAAGAAGCCTTTCAAACCCAGATAGAGTTCCACTTCCCCATTTGGTTTCCAATGATATGTTATCCAACTGCGAAACATTCTTTGTGTGGGCCACAGACCCATGAACTTGCAGATTAGTGTATGTGTCTTAATCTGGTCCCGATAGAGTTGCGTTTGTGGGTATTCCAGTATTACCTTGGGTATCAGTGTTGTTTTTGGCTTACACGGGTTGCGCCCTTCTACCCCATTGGGGTTCTCTGGTTCTTTCATTTCATTCTGGGTTTCTCTGGCTTCTTCCCCCATGCGTTTCCTTTTTTTCGAGTTGCTTGTCATTGGTTCCTTGAAACCTCCGCCTCGTGGTAGTTTCCCCATGTCCACAACTACCTGCTTGTATGAGAGGGTTCCATTACCACCCCTTTTGGTAACCATGTTGCGCTCTGTTGTGTTCACGACTGTCAAACCCTAGCTTGTTATGAGAAAACCCCTACTCACAAGAATGGTTGCGTGATATTGTCTACCAACGAAGGGTTGATATCTCTCGAACTATGAGATCAATGACTACGATATATCTTCACTCACCTTCATCTATTAAGTCTTTCATCTATTAAGTGGACTGCACATCCCAAACTTTGTCCACACATTCATATAAACGAGGGCAAGGATAGCAGTGAGAATTGCTCCTTGACTAATGGCGTAAAGATTTAATAAGTTGAATGTAGAAGTTGAACGGTTGGCATCGTTTGGATCAAATTGTGAAATCTCTACATTCTCTTTGGGTACCACGTTCCCATAAGGTAGCTAACTATTATTATGATTTTGCATTGGTTGGAATTGCAAAGGAACCATCTCAATAACAATATGATCTATAGTTGTCAAGTAAACATTCTCATAGTTGTTGAATTGATATGGTATGTCAATAACCAAATAAAAAATACAATTAATAATTATATTTAAAAACCTACGTACAAGTATATATATATATATAGTTGTCAAATAAACATTCTCATGGTTGTTGAATTGATATGCCATGTCAATAACCAAATAAAAAATACAATTAATAACTCTATTTAAAAAACTACATTCAAATATATATATATATATATATATATATAAACAAAATATCCTATACCTTAGTATATAGGGTAAAATCAAATCAAGAATTTAATTTTTGGAGTGTTCAACATCATACAAAATTAATGATAAATTAGAGATTTAAAGATAAAGAACTTTGTACACTAGGTTTTACATTATCAAATTTAAATAATGTTAAATCAAAATCTAACATGAATTTAAAATCTAATATACTAAACATTAAATGCATGCTTAATGATTTGTAATTAAATACTTATTATTTATTTATTTTAAATATTTATTATTTATTTATTTTTATATTTTTACTTGTAGTTTTATATTTTATATCCTTTTAAATAATAATAATAATAATAATTTATTTTAAATTTTTTCTTAAATGAGACATCAAATTGGTGTATAAGACTCTTTTCTCCTCAACTATTTTACTAGTAAAGTTTAAGGAGGTATACATATTCTACCGTCTCGATTTGAATATAAATATAATATCAACATAAAATCTTTTTGAAAAATAAATAACCAAAATGTTATTTGTGAGTTTCATGGAACATAAATCTATACTAAATCACAAATTTGTGTTGTTTAAATTGCATTTTTAAATACAGAAATGGATTTAGAGTGCTGAAATATCCATAGAATACTCTAAATATACAGATTTAATTACTCAAATCTGTTCATCCAACAATATTGCCCCAAATATCATCAAAACACATTTAGAATATGGCAAAAAGAATAAAAAAATGACCTTTGTTTTCCAGGGTATTGCACGATACCCACCTGCGAAGGCAATTCTAAACAATTTTCATTCATTTCATGGGGAATCATGGAAAGGAAAGGCCCAGAGCGTGATAATGACCTCCGAAGGTAATTCTAGAAGAATTTTCATTTCCCTAGGGAAACATGGAAAGCAAAGGCACAGAGCGTGATAACGACCTGCGAAGGGAATTCCAGGAACAATTGTGATCTCCATCGGAAAACATGGAGAGCAACGGAAGCAAAGCCCTATAGCTCGATAACGACCTGCGAAGACCATTGT
>ML792307.1:521698-540375 GCA_009831015.1 Picea engelmannii | reverse complement strand
ACGAAGTTTACGGAGAGCTAACAAGCAATATGTCCCATCTTATCACAATGATAACATTGATAAGAGGAGTAATCTTTTTCTCTTCTTTGTCCCTTCTGATATTTCTGGAATCTCCTTGGAGGGTGAGATTCTTTATGGTGTGTAAATCTCTTTGGAAAGTGAGATTCCTTATGAAGATGGTTCTCCTTTTGGAAATGAGACCTTTTCTTTCCTCCTTTAGTATGAGCAGCCAAGGCTTGATCTTCATCCCTTAATAGTACTGCTTCTCAGTTTGCCACTCTTGCTTCTTCTTGAACACATTCTTCCCATAAACTATCAAAATGGAGTTTTTCTTTTCTTGCACAGATGGTTTGGATGAAGGCATCCCAAGGTCTTGTGAGACCATTAAGAGCTGTCATTATGAGTTCATCTTCATCTAGGTTATCTCCAATTGCTTCTACTTGTTCCTTGAATTGAAACCCTAGAGAAATAGTCATGGACTGTTTATCCCTTCTGCATCTTTGTATTCTTGAGTTGGGTTCTGAAGTTCATTTTCTGGTTGATGTTCTTTCCTTCAAACATTTCGGTTAGGGCATCGAACATCTCTTTTGGAGTATTTTTAGAGGACACTTGAGGGATCAAGTGATCTTTAATGGAGTTTGCAATAATCCTTTTGGCCCTGTTATCCATCAAAGTTGCACTAGGATGGACTTCCAGGGAGCCGCCAAAGACCAACCTTTTTTACATTTCCATAAAAAATTGTAATAAGAGATGTTGCATGATGAACTTGTAAAAGGTCTTAGCCACCTTAAGTCCTAAGCATGAGTTGTACTCTGGAGTGTTTTTTTTACTTATTAATTATATTTTGTCGTTTTCAGGCAATTTATAATTTATGAGTTTTTTCACTCAATCCCTCCAGAGCCGGAGTATATGCCCATGGTTAGGCTTGAGCATGGATCTAAGCCTAGTGTCTAATGTATATTACCATGCTAAACATACTCCTAGAGTCTTATGAAAATGTGCTAAGTCCCCCTTAAGATATTTTAATTTTTTTAGTTAATTAAAAATTTGTCAGAATTTGACAATTTTTAATTAAAAAATAAGATGTATTAAAAAATTGGTACTAAGGAACTTCATATGCCTTGGGGGTGCTCATTTTTGGACCTAGAGCACCCATATTACCTAAATATCCACTTAGTTGAGCAAAAATAGTGATTTTGATCACTTAAAAATCATTTTTGCTCAAAAAACCCAAAAAAATCAAAATAAAATCAGAAAAATCAACAAAAACAAAAATCAAGGAAACATGTGAGGACATGTTTTGACCAAATAAAGCCTCAAAAGGCAAGGTTGAAGTCAAATGAGATAGTATAGATTCGATTGAGGTGGATTGCGTGATTTGTTATCAACATTTAAGCATGTGTTCATTGGGAAGTGTGCCCCTCTTGGAGAGGTGGCGCACCCTTGAGTGGGCAGCCCATCCCTTGGAGAGGTGGCGCCCTCCCACACTCCATGTGTTGCACACTTGTCGTTATTTGGGGCTGTGGGAGAGGTGGCAGCCCATACCTCACCACTTGTCTCCACTCTCCTCACACTTGGTGCGCGCTCCTTCTACACTTGGTGCGCCCTCCTTCATTGGGAATCTCCCTCTTGTGCTATATATTGAAGCAATCATTCCATTGCAAGCTAGTTGGAGCTTGAGAAGAATTGCTTGTTGTATCATTGACATTGTAATACTCTTTTCATATTGGAATAAAAGAAGACTTTGGAGGTCAAATTGGTGGATTGTCCAAGTGTGTGGATGCATATGTGTATGAGGTGATATTATTTTACTTCTCTTGCTTTTGTATTGTGGTTAATTTGGCCTTATAGGAGTACTATTACTCACTAGGGTAAGATTGCTAAGCTAGTTTGATTAGTGATCTTGCTATCCATTTACTTAAACGATTTTTAGATGCAATATTTGTTTGGTTTAACATATTGTGTTGTGAAGTCCCTTTTGTAGGTGATACCATCTTCTAACCCTTTCTTTTGCAAGTGATTGAAGTAGATGATACCTCAACTTGGAGAAGTGGATGATCTAGCTCGACTCTTCCTCTTTTTCCAAGTCTTTTGAAGAAGACCCCTCCATTCACCAAAGAAGGACTCCATTGCCCAAGATATTCCAAGCACAAGCTTGCTCTCTTTCTCCTTCTCTTTAAATCAAAATTTCTTGGTTACTTTACATATATATGCAAGCAAGTTTGGATCTAGTTTATCTAGCTAAATCATCAGTTCCTTTCATGCATGCAAGTGATAGCTTAGATCTGATTTTTTGTCTCAAAAATTTCTATCTTAAGAATCTAGATCTATTGGAGGAAAATAATCCCTTTGTGCAAATAATTTTCTGAAATTTTTAGAGGGATAAAAGCTAATCTTTTCCAAGTGTTTTCATTGTTCAAATCTAGCATTCAAGTGCTTTTATCTTGCTGTTTTTAGAACAGCCACAAAAGACCCTAAGGAAACAAGCTTTTTAACTTGATTTTCTTAGTTCCTTTTTGCAATTTTTTGTAGATTTTAACTTAGAAATATTTTGGGATTTCTACTAATAACCAAAGACACTCTTAAAGTGTTTTTGGCTATCTTTTGTACTCTTTTGTTTGCTGTTTTGCAGGTCATTGAATAAACAAGGGGAGATTCTGCGAAAATTTGGTGGATTAGGAGCATTTGGGACTTCCAGAAGCACCCTACACCTTCCTAAAGATTTTTGTAACTTGTAAAACCTTGATCCATCCTTAAAAGGATCCAAAATCCCTTTTGAAAAAGATCTAAAGACTCTTAAAAGAGCACTTGTAATCAAGTTAATAAAATAAGTGAAGCTAAGGAGGCTTCACTTTTCTCTTTTTCCCCTTAAGGGGGGAATCGGTGTGGTGTTGTTGTTTCAGTTTCATGCATAGTTCTTTTTTTGCTTAAAGTCTAAAATCTATCTCATGATCTAAGGATTAAGTAAAAGGAATCAAGTGTTGTATGTCTCAAAGCACTACACAATAACTTAGTTAGATTTTCCTTTTCTGCAAATCAAATAATCTTTAAATTGCTAGTTAGCTTTATTCCCTACAATTTCAAAGTTGTCAAATAAACCATCACCTCAGCTCCTCGAAAGAGGCCTGGTCAGTGTGGATTAGTAATTAGTATAACATTTCAATTTCAGTATTTATTTCTTGTTTAAAATAAACAAATTCCCCTCAGCACTCGGTGCGGTTCCTGACCTTTCCAGTTGCGAGCTAGTCTCGATCTGCTGGGAGTAAGTTCATACACGTTGAGCTGGTAAGTGGTGATAGATTAATTAGGACAATCTCTGAGTGGTATCATTTGTTTAAGACCTCTACCTTGGGTGGAGTGTGTCAAGTCAAGGGGCAACTCACCTCGTTGGACCTGCGGCACACCCAGTCGGCAAGTTTTAGATTGGTGAATGATACATAAGGAGGCCCAAACAATCTCATTAACTCAACATCAATTTATCCTAATAAAACACATGAACTACATTGCCCACGATTCCCTTTAAGGCACTGGTCTCATATTTACACTCAGCAAAGCCATATGCTTCACTTTACATTTTTGTTATTTATTTGAAGCAATTTTATTTTACTTGCATCTAACAACTGTGTCTAAGTATCCTTTATGCAAGTACATGCTTTATATGTGTATCGTGGATGAATAGTTGATTTGTGTTTATGATTGATTGTTGAAAGAATAATAAACTCCTAGATTTAATTTCTTGTACTTAGCTTAGTTCAAGCCTTAGTATATTTGTTAGGGACTACCCCCCTTGGCTTCGCTAGGAGTTGGCCTAGATGGAGGAGTTGAGGATTAGGTGACAACACCTTAACTCTCACTTGCCCCGACGGACACACCGAGTGGATTGAAGATTTCTTCCACGTCTCCTAGGTGTGTATAAGGCGGCAACAAGCCCTAACCATATCCTTCTTGTACTTTGCTTTGGCTGCATCTTCTTCGGGTTTTGGTACATTTTCTTTTATGAATTTTGCTAGGTCATTCTCTTTAAGAATGAGTCCAATTTTGTACTTCCAGGCACGAAAGTTCTCCACACCTTCTAACTTGTCAACAAGCTTAGTGCTTGCAGACATCTTGATTTGAAGCTAGGAAAATGACCAAAAAATGAAAATGCTCAGAAACTGAATCTGACCTTACCAGGAGATGCGCTGGGCTGAGGCGAGTAGGCTGAAGTTATCAGACTTAAAAAATTTCAAGTTTTACCCCTTGAAACTTGACCTGCGAAAATTTGAACTGGTACTTCTGGTACTGGTTCTGGTTTCTTGGTTTTCTGGTACTAGTAGAAACTAGAGTTTCACTTTCTGGAGGCTCTGGCCACTGAAAAGGTGCTCTCAAACTGCCAATAAGTTCGCTAGGCTAGGACACACTTTTCTAGATGGTTTTTAGGCAAAATATCCCTTCGAACAAAAAGCCCTAATTTTCTTGTATGACAACAATGACGTTTTTGATTATCCAGTAAAAGGTGCTCTCTTCAGTTTAGCTCTGATTCCATGTTAAGGTTTAATATTGTTATTAGATTCTTTTCAATTTACTAGAGAATAACAACATAAGTAGGATCGCTGAAAGAAACGCAATCACAAGGTACACAACATTTTATCCTGGGAAACCCTCACTGGGGAGAAAACCCAACAAAACTTCCTCAGTAATAGATTACCAATACAATGCCAAGACTTAAGACAAAACCACCAAGAAAAGACTAGGACCAAGCATGCACCTCTCTTCTCCTTCTTGCAACTGCAACTTCCTTCAAAAGATGCCCACTAGAAATGTGAGTGAGTGAATGAGGCGCCTTCCACTCTTATTTATACTGGCTAGTAGGCACTAGGGTTGTGTCTCTTCATCAAGTAGGGCCGACTTCTCCAATTAGTGGTTAGAACCACTTTAATTAGCCCTAGGGGCCGACTTCTCAATTACCACCATATAAACATGGTTTGACCGATCCACAAAAGGGGATTTGGTCATATACAAGACCCGACATGATCAATCCACAGAAGGGGATTTGATCTATAAAAAATAACTCAATAATAATTAGAATATTCTTCGTAGTTACAATATTTCAACATAATTTTGAGTTTTGCTAGTATTTAGCTAGTCTTTCTCTTGTATCTTTCACTTGATTTCTAGCATTTATCTTGCAACTTATGGTGCCATTTCATTGCTGATATACATTGTTACTAACAACTGCTATTAGGGACAACAAGCTTAACTTGCTTGTCCAATTGATTATATTGCAATATATGCTTGTTTTTCTTGTGTCTTGGGCAGGTATTTCACCATTTGCAGGTTACTCAACATACTTGGCAACCCTTGGACCTTCCCAAGAATCCATTCCAAGATTTTCATACCACTTAGAATTGACCTTTAGGGACTTCATCTCTATCTTCATCTTTTTCCATCTCATTCCCGCTAGGTTCACTGGGCTTGCCTTTTTAAGGTGACTACCTCACCTCTAAAGTGATGGGGACACCTGCCTAAGGTGACAATGGGTAGGTGATCTCTTAGTCGTCGCCATTTAGTGGTTGGGTCGAAGCTTTGCCCAACCTACAACTTGTGCGATAACAGTCCCAATGCACAACCCTCTTTCCCCATCAGCCTGCACAACACAAGGAATGGGATCCCCTTCTCTGGTAAGCAGTCCCTTAGGATGTCCTACTTCAATCTAGGGCTCCAACATAGGCTGGCCAGGAAATCTCATTGTTGGGATTCTAGAGATTCTCAGCTATAGTTGAAATTCCTCTCAATAACAACAATTACTCTCACACAATAAAAAATCATGCATAATTCATGGTAGTTGCTTGGCATAAATTTGATTGTTGTAAGCACATGGCAGCTACACTTAGAGGGAACTCTCCCAAATTTCCCCAACAGAATGGTAATTCGAGCTCTCACAAATTTCCCAATTGATCTCTCCCAACAATCGATAGTTCGAATATTCCCATCGAATGGTCATTCAAACAACATGGTAATTCGAACTCTCCATGCATGGCCAAAAAGGCAGTGTTAATTGAATGGCGTGAAGGGGGCCATGTATCTCTATGGAGAGCCCACGTACCTCCTTCATGCAATTAATCCCTAGCTTAGTATAAAATAAGACATGGATTAAAGAGCACTAATTAAACAAGGTTAAGGATTTAGGATGAAATCAAAGTAATATTATCTTCATTCTATCCCCCTTGAGCCCCCTAAGTTCCCCCGTTGACTCCACTCCTCTTGTGGAGTCATAGCCCTCCATTATTTGTCCTTCCTCTTCTATTACCTATGATGTGTTTATATTAACATTCAATGTTCGGTTACAAAGTACATTTGTTTGGCTTATAGCCATTCATCTTGTACATATTTATATTATTGGCCCGTGGATTAAAACTGGGGTATTACATTCCTCACCCCCTAGATTTGTTGATGATTGCAGTGTCGTGTGACATTCTCCAAGATATGTTCTCCTCTGTGACTGAGTCAAGTCGACCTGTGAGAGAGCCCAATTTTGGGTATGCCCATGTGTTGGGGTGCACCGTTCTCCTCTGTGTGAGAGTTGAGTCGTCCCCCAGTGTTGGGTGTGCCCATGTGATGGGGTGCATCGTACTCCTCTGTGTGAGAGTTGAGTCGTCCCCTAGTGTTGGGTGTGCCCATGTGATGGGGTGCATCGTTCTCCTCTATGTGAGAGTTGAGTCGTCCCCGAGTGTTGGGTGTGCCCATGTGATGGGTGTATCGTTCCCCTTTGTGTGAGAGTTGAGTAGATGTGGTCTCCTTCCTTTGTACTTCTATGGACTCAGTTGAGTTAGGCTTGAGATGGTACTCTAGATGATTCTCCTGTGGACTCAGTTGAGATAGAGATCTGTTGAGTATGACGTCCTTGTGGATGAGCAAGGTGGACGTGTCCCTAGTGGCTGAGTACTAGTGGACGTGTGAGATCCTTGCTATATTTTCTAAGAGTAAGATTCACTTGTAACCCTAATTTGTGATGTAAAGGGTACAAGTCGGCCCCACCATGTGAAAGATAATTAATATTATGTAATTATTAATTATATTATTAAGTTGTACAGGTCGGCCCTATTGTGCCAATAGACACACCTTTTGCCGTGTCAGTTATTGTATAAATAAAGGTAAATCCCCATTGAGGATTACACACTCACTTGTCATCTCATGATTTCAGAAGTTGTGGTTTGAAATTATGAGGACTGCAATTCACACTTCTCTAGGAGTTAGTTTTCTCAGTCATAGTTGCACCCTATTGTGTGCTAGGTTTGGTGGTGGATGGTGGATCTTTTCTTGGCAGTATAACAAAGGATTGCTGGGTTTTTCCCTTGTTTGAGAAGGGTTTTCCCAGGATATTTCTGGTGTCTTTTGTGCATGGTTATTCTTCTTGTGATCTTGGTTTATTGCAGCTGTAGCTAATGTATTGCTACAATGTTTATGGCTATAGCTTATGCTAAGCAGAAATAAAATTAAAATGCATCAGCTAACCATAAAAGTTAACAAGATTCCGCACTATCCTTGGTGCACATTATCACTATATACAATAGCAACAATTTTTACATTAAAATTTTCAAAATAATTGCAGATATGTCTCCTTCATAGCATCCTCCAACTTCCACGTTGCTTCTTTAGGGCTGTAGTGGATCCATTGGACCTTTACATGTCCTATGACTCTATTCTTGAGCACAGTGACCTTCTTGTCCAATATACACACTGGTTGTACTTAGAAGTCTTCTTCTGGTTTCACTTGGATCAAAGCCCAATCAATGACATGGTTAGGATTGTGCACATACCTTTACAACAATGACACATGAAGCACATTATGAACTTTTACGGTAGCAGGAAATGGAGGCATGTATGCAATAGGCCCTATCCTATCCAAGATCTCAAATGGACTACAGTATCTGGCTGCTAGCTTAGTGCAGCTCCCCAACTTCAAGGAACTTTTCATTGTTTTCACTTTTAGAAACACATGCTCTCCAATTCTAAATTCCCTTGGTATTTTGCCTTTATCTCCATAACTCATTTGCCCGTCCTGTGCTCCCTTTAAATTCTATTTGATCTTGACCATTTGCTCTTCCATTTCTCTAAGCAACTTTGGCCCAAGTACTACTCTATTTGCTAGATTGTCCTAACTAATTGGAGTATTACACTTTTTTCCATACAATGCCTCAATCAGACTCATCTTATGTGAAGCTTGATATCCTTTATTATAGGCAAATTCTACCAAATGCAAGTAACCCTCTCACTTGGATGGCTTGTCCATCGCATACATTTTTAACATGTCTTCAATCACTTGATTGACTCTCTCTGTTTGCCCATTTGTTTGTTGATGATAGGTTGTATTGAAGTTTAGATTTGTATCAAAACCCTTGAATAACTCTTTCCAAAAGTTCGAGGTAAAATTTGATCTCTGTTTGAAATAATTGCCTTAAGGATCCCATGCATCCTGACAGTCTCTTTCAAGTAAATCAGTCGCATACTTTCTCTCTTCTATCTTGTCTTGTTTATTATGCCTACTTGAGTGTTAAATCTGATACCCACCTTCACTATAAATTGAGATATTACACAGGAATGAATAATATAATATACTTTTTCTCTCCCATTTCATCTTGTTTATTATGTCCATGCAGGTGTTAAATCTGATACTCATAGGCATCACGAAACGAGCATCATATATATAAAACACCTTTATATGACATTGGTGTGTTATCTGAATGAATACTGTTATCGCACAGTTTGTAGTTAGGATAAAAGGTAGATGTAAAGAGACAAACTTGTGTAATTGAACCAATCCCACCCAATGTCACCTCGATAGGAAGGTTCTTTCTGTTTAGGGAGGTAAGGCCCAGGGGAGACGTCACCGGTGACCCGGGGTTTTGAGAAGGCAAAGGATTGAAGGCTAAAAGATAAATTCCCCCTCACAAGTCACCACCGAGCAGATAGTCCGGCTAACCAGCCAATAAAGAGAAGTATAACCAAAAAAGAGAGATGTACCTGCCCGAGACAAAGCAACAAGAGATATATATATGCAAGCTTACTCGCTTGGTTAGTACTTCATATAATCAATGACTATTTGATATATAAGCAATTGAGCAATAAATATTAACGAAGTCAATGTTTATATAATAGAAATGATTACAATGTCACTTCTTCAATAAATGCTAAAGAAACGTGGCATTCAATGTAACAATTTAACAGTTCATTAGGTAATGCCTTAAACAACCATCCAATTGCTTAAAAGTAAAACGATAGCTGCACAATGATGTATATAACAAAAGATGATGACAACAATGAGTTAGTATGGTTAGTCTTAGTCTAGGGTTAGTATAGTTAGGGTTTGTTCAAAGTATTAGGTTTTGAAGTTGTGATCAAGTTACTCAAGACAAAGGAGGCCTTAGATCAAGTGTCTTTAGGGTTAATGGAGTCAAAAGTAGAGGACACAAAAGTTGAAGGATCAAGTGGAAATAATAAGACCAAGGACAAGAGGGTTAGACCTTGAGGTGTTGCTAAGGCAAGGCCTCAAGGATGAAACCCTAGGGGAGAGAAGCTCACTTTGGTGAAGGGGAACTAGGCCTCAGTGCTCTCTCCTCCTTCCTTAGCTTGAATGTAAAAATGGTTAGCTCAAAAGATTGCATAAAACTAAGACAAGAGGTTTTGCAGGCAACGTGTTGCTGTGGCAAGGCTTCACTAGGCAAACCCTAGGGAAAATCGGCTCACCAAGGTGTAGGGGAACTAGGCCTTGATGCGTTTTCTCCTTCTTAGCTCAATAAATGAGAACGACTAGCAGGAAGACGAAGGATGGAGTGTTGCTAAGGCAAGGCCCTATCCTCTTCAACAAATGGCTAAAACCTTGATGGGGACATGAGACAAGGACCTTCTATGTGTGCTTGTCACCTAGGGCTTATTCAACAAATTATAACAAATAGATGCAAGAAATAACACTACAACCATTCGATTAAGAAGTTTTGCAGAAATTCATTTACATTTCACCAAGAAATCAAGTAGCAAATCCTAGTTGTAACACCTTCCACCAAGAGAAATGCCAAAAATGCCAACAGAACTAAAAAAATGCCTTCCTTCAACAAGTGCACCTCACAATTTCAGCCAAGAACTCCAAGTGTAGCGCAAATTTCAGACCTCACTAATGAGTGAGTCAACGATGATGAAAAAATGAAGGTTAAAACCCTCCATTTATACAGTACGATGACCTAATTTCACTTTTAGGTCATAAAAAGGCCGACAAGGCCAAAATACTAAAAATCATATTGTTTTACATTAAATGCTTAAAATTAAACCCTAATCAAGCAATAGAGAGACGTCATGTCCCTTTTGGGGTGACGTTATCCCTTTCTAGGGCAAATGCAACATCCTGGAGCAAAACGTTAGCCCTCCTTGGGCTTCTCCAACTTGCCACATGTGCCAAAACTGCCCCAGTTGTCTCCCAAAACGTCCATGCTGCTAGGTGACGTCATGGTCATGAAGGGTGATGTCCTAGGCCTTCCAAGGCCAACGTTTCATTGAAAAGGGCACAACCCCCCTAGGTCAAGCTTTGTCGGGGTGCCTCTGCAAGACGTCCTCCTTCTCTCCTGTGCAAGCCCCTCTGTCCTGTCTCTTCCCCCTGCTGGGGTCTCAACGTCCATCTAGTGGGCTCTTCAACCCCATGGAGGTTCGAACTAATCATCTCCCCATGTGTACCTGTCCAACATGGTACCTGTCCGTCGGGCATGATCTTGCACATCAACAACTACGCCCGCCATGGGCTCATAAGTCACAGGGATCATAGCAATGTCAATCACATCTCATCATCAATATTATTAAACATCTGCATAAAACCCCTATTACCCCAATTAAAGGCTCAAAGACATTATACAAGCCTGCAATACAAGTTTGGAGAAAGTGACAGGGCGTCCTATTGGGCTAGTGTTCACTGGAAAAAATGAAGTTTTCGGTAAAGACTTCACCCAAGCCATGTAAGTGGGGTGAAGTGGATAAGGGATGTCCTGACAATGGGTGTAGTGAGAGCAAGGGAGTGCAAGGTTTTCCTGTGGGTGCCTTTGTAGAAGGTGAGTTGCACCTGTCCTGGATGCAATTTTTTCCAAGCCCATTCATGTCTTTTATTCTTTTATTCTTATTGCTTTTTCTTCAAGAAGCTAATCAGGGGACACTGCCTTGGCGTGGTGACCAGTGGTGGCAATGTTACCCACAAGTACTTTCACATAAATGAGAAGGTTAGCTTGTGATGAGACCCCCTTTCTCTTGGTCATGCAACCAAGAGTCACTATGCTGGCGTGGTGACCAACTGCTAGTAGTGTCATACTGCTAGATACCCATGGACCTAATAGGCTGGTTCGTGATGAGACCCCTTATCCTCTGACTAAATCTTGTTTTTATTATTTTTTATGGGTCCCTCTTGTTTCTTGCTGAGAAGCCTTTTACTGCTTTCTCGGGGATCCCTGGGCGAAGCATCTCGAGGTTCTATTTTTAGGTTTTTATCCTTTGCCAGCTTGCTTTTACCTTCTGGGCCTTTAGTCCCTTCTTCCCACGAGGTAAGGTGCAATCCTCAAATGATAGGTCAACCCAGTGCCCGAACAAGTGTAATGGGATAGATGGGCGGGAAGCAAGATGAAAAAGTGGTGCTATGGCGGGAGCGGAAGATGGCTTTTCATAAATCCCCCCAGTGGCAAACCAAAACCTACGGACATAGGCTTACAAGGGCATCTGTCATTCCCCCCAGACATGGTCAAATGAGCAAGTATAAGATCCAAGCATTTATTAAAACAAAAGGAGTTAAATGCACATATTCAAAGGTTTTGATGATCAGAGTGACACATACCATGATACCCAGACCCATTACCTCATGGAGCAAGAACCATCTTTGACACAAGACCAAGCTGATGGTGATGGATGCTGCTGCTGCTGGTGGCAAGGTAGAGGCGCTGAAAGGGACAAAAGATAGGCCCTCCAGGGCCATGCTAAAGTCGATCCGGCTCTCGGTACTCCATGTCTAGGACATGTGGGCCTCGAGACATGATCTCCTAGTTATCCCTAAAAGTGGGGGATAACAAATACAATATATAATTTAATCTTTGACATGTATCTTACTCACATGTATGCAATATTTCTAATGACTGGGTCTTTAAGATGGAGGAACAAAAGAAGGTTTACTCAACATGGTTGGTTGTGTAGGGGAATTTAGAAATTCAAGGAATTTTGGACTTTTTGGGAATTCTACCTTTTTGAGGTTGATGAAAAGCTGATGGAATACCTACCAGAGTTCCGGATTTGTTAGGTAGAGGAGTTGTTGGATTACTCAAAGGGGGGGTGAATCAGTAATAGAGCAATTTAATCCTTTTTAACCATAAAATGCAAGTGTTATATCAATGTAGCATTATCATCCAATAGTTTCAGAGTAAATAAATAATGAACAAATGAACAATCATACACATACACAGTATGCCAATCTTTTTACGTGGAAACTCAAAGCGGGAGAAAACCACATAATGTTTTTTCTTATATGTCTTTAAGAATTACATTAATTGGAAGCACCAACTTCCTTTGTTTTCCAGCTGCAACTGGAAGGAGGCTCTAACCCCCTAGTTTCTTAGGCTACAACCCGAGGGAATCTCCAACTCCCCAATTCTCTGGCTACAACCATAAGGAGGTTACAACCCCCTATGTTTTTCGGCTACAACCGGAAGGTGGCTACAACCACTTGTCCTTGCCCCGTCCAACCACCCTATTGTAGAAATAGAATGATGGAACCATTGTCACACTATCATTGTGAGATATACTTCTGTAAACTTGTACCAATCAACCTGTACCAAACAACTTGTACTAAACAACCTGTAACAACCTGTACCAAACAACCTGTAATCAACCTATACCATAAACAAGTGCATCATCCATGCACCAACCTGTACCATCAACAAGTGCATCAACGATGCACCAAATATATACCAATCATGCATCAATACACATAAACTATGACTCATCAAGATGTACCAACATCAACAACTATATGTTAAGGTCTAAGCTATTATTAGAGTTCTTTGCATTTCACTAGATAACAATAGCATACGATAGGATCACTGAGAAATACACAATCACAAGAGACACATCATTTATCTTGGGAAACCCTCATGGGGGAGAAAACCCAACAAAACTTCCTTATATAGATAGCCAATACAATGCCAAGAGATAACTCAAACAAATACAAAAAGTCCTCTCCTAAGAATGCGCCTCCTCTCTCTCTCTCTCTCTCTCTCTCTTCTCCAACTGTAGCTCCGAAACTTGCTTTTCAATGAACAAGTGAGTGTGTGTCTAAATGAGGCACTAGCCTCCTTATTTATACAACTCTGGCACGTGTGGAGATGTCTTTTCACTGGCAGGGCCGACTTCTTCTTTTGGGTGGTTATAACCACCTTTAATATATTTTGGGGCCGACTTCTTATTTTGCCTATTACAATTATGTTTTGACCAATCTGCAAAAGGGGATTTGGTCTTTTACAATAGCCGACATGATCAATCCGCAATAGGGGATTGATCTAATGAATAATACCACAATAATAATTAGAATACACTTTGCAGTTACATTATTTCAACACTCCCCCTTAACAAGAAGGGTATTCTACAATAGCATCAGGTGAGAGAGAGGACCGCACATCAACAACATCAGGTGGGTGAGAGAACAACATCATCAATATCATCTTGGAGCACTGACTGGCGTGTCTATAAATCATCGGAAGTTTTTCTCATCATCAACACAACACAGAGGCTGGAGCATCATCAACACAACATGGAGATGGTGTAGCATCATCATCCTCATCGATATGGGGCTAAGGTAACATCATCATCATCTTCAACATTAAAGCTGAAATAATATCATCATCATCATCTTCGGCAAGGACTCGGGAGCTGTAGTGGCATCATCATCATCATCTTCAGCAAGGACTTGGGAGCTATAGTGGCATCATCATCATCATCTTCAGCAAGAGGCTGAAGTGGCATCATCATCATTATCTTCAGCAAGAGGCTGAAGTGGCATCATCATCATCAACTGCATCGACATGGATTAGTATAACACTAATACATCCTCATCATCAATAACAACACAAGGCTCATACAACATCAAAAGCAACAATATCACAGCACAAATGCTGGCAACACATCATCACAGCACGAGGCTGGCACATCATCACAACAATTAAGCTAGCACATTATCATAGCAATTAAGCTGACACATCATCACAACAATTAAGCTGGCACACCACACAACAATTAAGCTGGCATACCACACAACAATTAAGCTGGAAACAACACAACAATTAAGCTGGAATCACAACACAACAATTAAGCTGGAATCACAACACAACAATTAAGCTAGAAGCACAATACTAGACTGGCTTCACGTCACATCAATTAAGCTGGAAGCACAGTACTAGGTTGGCATATCTCAACACAGTACTAGACTGGCTTTACATCACAACAATTAAGCTGGAAGCACAGTACTAGGCTGGCATATCTCAACACAATACTAGACTGGCTTTACGTCACAGTAATTAAGCTGGAAGCACAGTACTTGGCTGACATATCTCAACACAGTACTAGATTAGGTTTACGTCACAACAATTAAGCTGGAAGCACAGTACTAGGCTGGCATATCTCAACACACTACTATACTGGCTTTACGTCACAACAATTAAGCTGGAAGCACAGTACTAAGCTAGCATATCTCAAAACAACAATACTCCCCCTTTCGAGGGAGGTCCTTTCGAACTATACCAAGCTTATCTCAAAAGTGCTCAAACTTTACACGAGATAGAGGCTTGGTCAACACATCGACAACCTGTTCATCCGTGCTAACATATTGGAGCTTCATGGCTCCTCTTTGCACCATGTCACGGATGTAATGATATCGGATCTCTATGTGCTTCAACTTGTCATGAAATACAGGATTCTCTGTCATCTTTATGCAGCTCTAGTTGTCACATAGGATCGTGGTTTCTTCCATCTCTAGGTCAAATAAACCAGTCAACAACTTTCGAAGCCATATAGCTTTGCAGCTGGCAGAACACATAGCAATGTATTCTGCTTCCGCTGTACTGAGAGCAATGCTGGATTGCTTCCTACTCTACCATGAGATCATGGCTAATCCCAAACTGAAACAACATCCTGAAGTGCTCTTCTTGTCAGAGACACTTCTAGGCCAATCTGAATCAGTGTACCCACTTAGTGTGAAATCATGATCTCCATCATAACTGAGACCACAATCTAATGTACCCTTCGGGTACCTCATCACATGTTTTGTAGCAACTAGGTGAACATGTCTGGGTTCTACTAGAAACTGACTCAAAGTGTTCACGGCAAAACATATATTTGGTCTGGTGTTCGTCAAGTACATCAACGATCCAATGATCTGTCTATACAGTGTGGCATCAATCAATTCTGACGAAGTGTCGACCAGTAGCTTCGTTTCCATGGGTGTATTCATGGACTTGCACTCCAACATGTAGAATCTCTTCAGGATCTCGACTGCATACTTCCCTTGGTTAAGGAAGATTCTCTTTGGATTCTGCCATACCTCAAGACCTAAGAAATAATGCATTAGGCCAAGGTTTTTCATCTCAAATTTTGAAGCGAGCTTGTTCTTACATTCGGTGATGAGCTTTTCTTCTCTAGTTAAGAATAAGTCATCCACATAGAGCAACAATATCACCGACTCATCATTCATAACCTTGAAGTAGAGGTTTTTACTTTTGGTAAAGCCCAAGCTCGTCAGGAAACTGTCAATTCTGCCGTATCAAGCTCTAGGAGCTTGCTTCAACACGTACATATCCTTCTTCAACATGAGTCTTTCTATCTTCAATCTTCAAATCAATTTTTCTTATTACATTGTACCAATCTGGTACTCTTGCTCAGCTACAACTCAATCTGCATAATCGTGTGCTAGCTCTATGTGCTTTCTGCAAGGCACTATCTGCCTCACTGTCTGGGAGTATGCCCTCTACTCTCTCTGCAACTGTTCCTTCTGGAATCAGGGATTCTGCACCTGCAACTGCTTTGAGGCTGAGAATGGTTGCTTCATTCTCACTGTGGCTGCTAAAATCTGAGAGTAACTCCCCTTATTTTATCATGTCAACAGTTTCATCTGAAACTGAGAGTGGCTCAATAACTGATACTGAGGATAGCTCTTCTTCTTTCATGGGGTTAATGCTATCATAGTCATGTCTTCATGACCCAACTGTTGTACTGCACCAACTGCCACTCAAATTTTAAATATGGGGATTGCTCCCCCTGCATCTCATACTATATATGAATCATGGTTGTTCTGGTTGTCTTCATAAGTACTGGAACTGTTTCTTCAATAAGTGTCTCGTCATAGTCTTCTCCCTTTTTGCTGGGAGAATCCTCTGGACATACATCAGGCTTTGTACATCTGCAACGCGTTTGATCTGTATAGATCAATATTGGAAGTCAATACTGACTTCTCTTCTCACGGAAGAATTCATACCCTAGTCTTTCTGACTGGCTCCCTTCTTTGTCATTGAAACAAGCGAATCATCCTAGAGATTTCATATTTCCTAGGAGTCTTTGAAGTTACGATCTAGTCTTCTCACAGCATCTGTCTTCCAGTCCTGGAAGTTGTCTCTTCATTCGATCCTTTCTGAGATCAGGCTTACTCTCGATTTCTTCTGAGTCTACAAGGACTTCATCAACTCTTACGGGGTGTACTTGGTGTTGCATACCAAGTCTAAATATGGAAGATAGAGTCGGGCTTCAAACGAAATCTAGAGCCTTCTGCTCCTTTCAGTCGATCTTCATATGAGATATTCTGAATCTCAAGAGATGGCTTCTTCTTCATCTTCTTTGGTGCATGAGTGTATATGGTCATGTACATAATGTGCTTCATGTCTCATATAATATGTTGCCTTCTGCAACCTTCACTATAGCTTTCTCAGGGTTATCACCTGTGACCTGAAACAAGGTGAACAAAACAACAAGCAAGAATGATATCCTTTTGATAATGATAGATAAAGCAATAGCACGAATAATCATCACAGTAGATCCTTTAGAGCTATCACTCGTGGCTTGTCTGAAGCCACGAGTGAATAATGCAACACCTGTTTTAGACTAGTTTCAGGACTAACCATAAACCCTATTTTCCACGGAGTGTAACTCCAAAAATACAACGACCCACAAGCCAGAATTTTTATCACAGCTACTTGGATATGTTTCCTCAACGACCTCCATATTTCGCGGTCTGAATCATTCTAGAAAAAGTTATTGCGAAAATGGTGAGATGTCCTGTAAATAACATACCTTAGAAAGCATCATCAAAAGAATTTATCCTCCCTTGAATTTCGACCTTCTTTACTTCACCTTCCCTCTGAAATTCGCTTTAGATATCCTTTGGTTACCTCAGTCACTTGTAGATATTCAATATTCTCAATTGTGATTAAATGAGAGACCCTTGCCTCTTATTTATACTTTTTTGTAGCTTCCTCAAGGGGTTACCTTCTAACCATCTTAAACCACTTTCCTTATTTTAGGGCCAACCCACTTCTAACCACTTGTCCACTTAGTAATTTCTCCATTAAATTTATTATTTAAATAATTTCTTTTGTATCCACTTTGACTTATAGTACACTCATCACTTCACTTTATTATTTACCTTCTAAAATTTCTTAAACCACTTTCCTTATTTTAGGGCTAACCCACTTCTAACCACTTGTCCACTTAGTAATTTCTCCATTAACTTTATTATTTAAATTATTTCTTTTGTATCCACTTTGACTTATAGTACACTCGTCACTTCACTTTAATATTTAAATAATTTCTTCTTTGCAACCTGTTATCGCTCAGTTTGTATTTGAGGTTACAAGGCTATAGGATAAGGGTCAAACTGGCGTAACAGGGACCTACCCCACCCAATGTCACCACAATGGGGAGGTCCTTTCTATTTAGGGTGGCTAAGCCCAAGGGAGACATCCCTGACAATCTGGGGTTTTGAAAGGAAAAGGCTCAAAGGATTAAGGTTAGTTTCCCCTTCACAGATTACCGCCAAGAAGATAGTCAAATGAAGAAAAACCACAGAAAAGAGGCACCTGCTTGCGAGACAAGACAACAATGACACTAGTACACGCAATAGTGGTTAACACTTCATTAATTAATGACTATCAATATTTAATGTACATGAGCATAAACAACAGTAAATATTGACGAAGTCAATGTTTGCAATAATGACAATGGCATATAATGTTACTTGTCAATAAACACTGAATAATATAGCATCTAATGAAAATAATCAATTCTTGAATTAATCAATGCATTAAATATTATTAATTGCTCATATACAAGAAGTTGTTGCGTCAGGTATGTTAGAGATGACGTCATCTTATTCTAGGTTTAGTATGATAGACAAGAAGGTCAACGTTTTGCAATTTAGCCAATGAAAATCACCAATATATCAATGTCTATCACTGGATGACCAAGTCGCAATATTTTCTATCAACTAAAAGCTTAATAAATGTAGAAAATCCAGGTCCTATCAGCAAGACTTCTTGGTCTGTCTTTGACCAAGCTAAGTCACTAAGTTTTCTGCTGTCATAAATTGTTTTACTGCTGTTTTATAACAGCCATCTGAAAAGTTTGTTTGCTGATGTGTTATG
>ML792307.1:491005-505712 GCA_009831015.1 Picea engelmannii | reverse complement strand
AAATGAAAGGAACCTAATGCATATATAAGAAGGTTATAACAATCAAATATGACACATACCATGATACCTCAGACCAATTACCTCATGGAGCAAGAGTCCTCTCCGATGCAAGCCCAAGCCGGTGGTGATGGAAACTGCTACTGTTGACAGGACAAATCTGACGAAGAAGAAGAGAGATGGGCCCTCTAGGGCCATGCTCAAGTCAATCCCGCTCTCGATACTCCATGTCTAGGACCATGTGGGCCTCGAGACATGATCTTCTAGTTATCCCTAGATATCGGGGATAACAGGTTTGGTATCTTTTGTTCTTGAATTGCCAGGAAGTTTGTGTTAGAAAGTGTAGCTCGGGTAGGTACTTTCACATTGGGGGTGTCTAGCAATGTGATAGGGGCCATCATATGTCTAGACTATTTAGAAGTGGTGGTAGATGACTTAAGTCAATGTGAGATTAAGTCATAGCCGTTGATCTTGACTTAAGTTACCTCAATGATTGATTAGTTCCCACCGTCAGATCTAGATCTTGAGGAGAAGATCTAAGGGCCAGGATTAAATGAGAGAAATGCTAGGGTTTATAAAAGACAAAGAGAGCCTCATTTCTCACAATCACAAGAGAGACTCACCATCTGAGCTTGAGAGGGAGTTCTGAGAGTGATCAAGGCAGTGAGCTAAGTCGAGCTTGCCAGAGGAGGTCGAGCTAGGGCCTTAGTTATCATTGTTTTGTTGAGAGCTGACCCCAGAGGAAGGCTGTACGACCTATTAAGAAGGACAGCCAGATTCCTCTCAAGAAACAACAAGAGTGTTTTGTGAAGCAAATTGCTTTTGGAGGTATCAGAAGAAGCTCAGATATGAAGAGTTAGCCAGATCCTAACACTGTAATGTATTCATTAACCATGTACTGAATATAAGATCTGAAGTTCTGCTGGTTTTCTTCAGAGGAGTGAGGCTTCCAGAGCAAATCCTTTGTGTATTTGTGTTTATGCCTCTGCTGAGTTTATTTTTAAGCATGGATGTGTATTTTTCAATGTATTATTGTACAGAACTGAAGCTTGCATTAATAAGCTATTGTTAATTCTAAGATTTCACGCTAAAATGTCAACAGTTCAGGCTGTTTGGAAGTGAAACATTGTATTCTTTCTGCTATTGTTTTGTACCTTGTTTTATAGCATCCGACTAAGATCCGAAAAACTTTCTAGGTTGAAGGTGAAATTTCTATTCTGCATTGAATTTGAATTTCAACAAATTTTCACATGGTTTCAGAGCTTCTTATGGTTGAGATGACTCTTGATTAAGAGGGAGTTTGTATTTCAGCCGAAGTTTACCTTAGAGAGGTACTTGGCCTTGTTGAGGTTGTGTGGTTTGAAACCCTAGGTTGCTTGGGGGAAGCACGTTGACTCTTGAAAGGGTTTTGTCTATTTTATATACTACTAATTTTTTGCACTTGAGACTTGCTCATTTGTGTACTTGAGACTTGTTCAGGATGTGCAAGGTGACTCTCGACCTTAGAGAGTGTGACAGGTTGGAAGGATATGTGGCCCCTAGAATTGCTAAAAATAACAAGTTCTCAGAATGCAATGAGACTCAATGTGTAGCAGGGTTTAATCCACATGAAACTCTAAATGTACCTGTAGACGAATTGACATGATGAATTCGAGCTGGGACTTAACCCTCTAGTTGCACATGCAATTAGGGGTTTTACAAGTGCCCAAAACTAAAATCCCTCTTTTAAATAGGCCCGAGTGGGAGTTTGTCCATGAATGATGACACTATACATATCTAGGCTTATGCATGTTTTCAATGGAATTTAAACATTACTTGGCAATTAATAGTTACAAATCAATCAAATATTTGATAGATTTTGCTTGTAGATGGGTGCTTTTTTTACTAGGTTTTGATCTCCATTCTCCTTTTTGTTAATGACAAGGTCCTCTTGTCCTCCACCATAGAGGGGTTACAAAGACAACTTGATGCGTTATCTAGTTTTTGTGACTTTCATCAATTGATGGTAAACCTTTGTAAAACCAAGATCTTGATCTCAATGGGATAAAGAACGCCCACTTAAAGTTTCACTTTTACTTCCAGGGGGTTGAGATCGAGGTTACCATTGCCTACACATACTTAGGCATTTAGTTCTTTGGTCTTAGGTTTGGTTTGAGGAAACCCCTCCAGCCTTTGATCAACAAAGGCCATGGCTCCCTTTCTCTCCTCATTAGACCCACAATTCTTTATGGTTCATAGGTTTGGGGGTTGAGTCTTTTTAAGTCGTACTTAGCCATGATAGAGAGAGTTAAGGTCCTCATGCTTTGTCGCATCATCAAGTGCAAGAAGATAGTCCTCCATGCTATTTTTGAAGTAGAGTTCGTAGCCCTTCCCTTTAGGATTGAAACCATCTTTGGTTTGGTCTCACTTCTTCATCAAGTCTAGGAATATGGTGACTCATTAGCCGACAAAGATCGCTATCCTTACCTTTCGGACCTCTCTTTGCAAGTCATAGCCACTTCCAACACTTCTGGTCGGGCTCATGGTTGGTTTGTAGAGGTCACTTGTTATTTTAATTGGTTGGTATCTTGATGGGGTGCCTCCCTTCTTTCAAATATTCTCTTAATGCCCTTGAATGACTCTTACCAACCAAGAAAGGGTTGAATAAGATTATTAGAGAGGACATCTTCAGGTAGTGTATTTGGGTTACCTGGGTTGATCCTTCTGGTGGGTTAAACCCAAAGATGGCCTTTTATGTAGATAAGATAAGATAAGATAATTTTATTAATGTGCAACAAATGACCACAAACTTCAAAGTAGGTCAATGGGATTGTTGAGTACAGTGATGTCATTACAAAGCAGGAGCACCAATGCGGCTCTTATAAAAAGCAAGATACGTAAATTAAAGTATGAATCTATGCTAGAGCTTGAGAAACCCTCGACTTCGATCGTGGGTAGCTGCACTAGGAGGGAGATGTACAGAGGGCATAGATTCAGTGACTAGAATCTGGATAACAGATAATGATGCAGGTATGCCATGGTCCGCAAGGTCCATCTTTTCTAACATCCGAGGTCGAATGAAGAAAACCAAGGATAGAATGATGTCCAAAGGAAGAATTGGGGGAAGATCTTGACTGCCCATTGAGTTGCTATATGCAAGGGGCCACTTGTTGCTCAAACCTAGATGATCTTGTTTGTCTATTGGTAAGGGATTTGGTTTGGCAATGTCGCTGAGGTCTCTATGGAGGGGGAATGGTCCCTTTGGTTTGCATTGATTTAGAGTTGGAAGTTTTTCGCTTGGTACCCCTAGTTGATGGGATCATTGTAAAGAAGGAAGTAATCCTTCGGGTGGAATTTGGTCTAGGAGGAGGTTGAAGAGAATGGGAATGGAGATTGAGGGCCTCCTACATGTATAAGGGTAGGAGTCTTTGATTAGGGTATTTGAACCATGAATTTGCTTGAAAAAGACAAGGAAATATAACTTTAAATTGGCAAAATTATAACTACTTGTTAGAAGCAAAAATGGCAATGTCTAATCAGCTTTTAATGTCACTTTTGAGATAAATTTGCCGCTATTAGATGGCTGTAGCAATCTTTTGCAACAGCAGCAAGTTAGTCCATGAGTTAGTCTAGTTTAAGGTTAGTAGAAGATAGTTTGAGAGTTGTTTTGATCAATCAATCACTATAGTGAGTAGACTAGTGCCTTTATAGGGTAATGGAGTCTATAGATGATGGTTTTCTCTTGGAATAAATGACACAATGATTATATTTACCTAAGGATAAGAGATGGATGGAGGAGGTGTTGGCTCTTCAATGCCTCAAACATCCAAACCCTAAGGATAAACTTGCTAGAGTGTAAGCAATTTTAGGCTCTATCAAAATCTCCCTTCCTTGGACTATTGAAAGATACTTGAAGCAACAATTGACTAGATAATGACTTCTAAAGTGCTAGTATTTAGGGCTCTAGAAGTTTACCTAGGTCAAAATCTTCTTAGCAAGGTCTAGCAAATGAAGAGTAAAGAAGTAGCAAATTAAGTCCTTTACTCCTAGGGTTTTATCAAGCAAGCAATTTCATAATCTTTAACATGAATAAGCAATTTTACCATAAACAATTCAAAATAAATGGAGAATTACAGATTTACTTACTTCATCAAGAATAAGCAAGCCATAAAACCCTAGAATGCCAAGTAACTTCACCACGAAATGATCCAAGTTGCAAAATTTAGCCTCCAAGAGAAAGTGCGCCTAAAATTTCAGCCAATAACTCCCAAGAAGGGTGCAAATTTCAGACCACACCACTCGTGTGATGAGTCATGATGAAAAAATGAGTCTTTTCTCTCTATTTATACAGTTTCAATGACCTTCAATTAAAATTAGGTCATAAAAAGGCCGACATGGCCAAATTACATCAAAAATCCAATTTTTACACAAATGAAATTAATTAAACCCTAATATCATCTCCAAGGGTGATGTCATGCCCTTCTAGGGTGACGTTAGGCCCCTAGGGTGGAACATTAGGCCTCAAATGCAGAGCGTTTGGCCTCCAAAGGCCTTGAATGCTGCCACACGTGCCAATTAGCACACAACTGCCCTCATAAATGCAAACCCTGACTGGATGACGTCTAGGGTCAAAATGATGACGTCATGGGCTCTCAAGGGTCAACGTCCAGGTGGAAAGGCAAGACCCCCCTGGGTCTAGGTCTGCCGAAGTGTCTCGGGAGCAACGTCCTTCTTTCTTCCTGGTGCAAGCCTCTGGTGTCTCTTTGCCCCTGGTTGGGGTCACAACATCCATCTGCGGGCTTTCAGCCCCATGGAGGTTCGAGCTAATCAGTCCCCCCCCCATATGTACCTGTCCATTGGACAAGGTCCTGCAGCAACACCAAGTATGCCCTCCAGGGGTTCATAAGTCACAGGGATCATAGTAATGTCAATCACATATAATAATCAAATTACCCAAACATGTGCATCAAACCCCCCTTTACCCAGACAATGCTCAAAGACGTTATGCAATTTTAACAAGTCAGGTTTGGAGAGGGTCTCAGGATGTCCTATTGGGTTAATCCTCCTTAAGTTTGGGGTGTTTCCCAGGTGAGAGCCAATCTAGGTCATGTAAGTGTGTGTGAGGTGACATGGGGAAGTGTTTGGGCATAGAGTGCAGTGATAGCAAGGAAATGTAGGTCTTACACGTGGGTGCCTTTGTAGAGGGCGAGCTGCACCTTGTCATAGATGCCATTCTTTCCTAGCCCATTCAGTGCCTTTTATTCTTAGTCTTATTGCTTTTGGTCTTTTTCTTTCATGCTTGAAGGGGAGAGTTGGGGGACATTGTCCTAACTTGGTGGCCAGAGGTGACAACGTTACCCACAAGCATTTCACAGAGATGAGAAGGTTGGCTCGTGATGAGACCCCCTTTCTCTTGGCTATGACACCAAGAGCCACTACCCTGGTTTGGTGACCAAATAGATGGTAGTGTCATACTGCTACATGCCCAAGGTCCTAATAGGCCGGCTCATGATGAGACCTCCAATCCACCAACTAATACCTTGAGTGTTTATTATCTTACAGGTTCCCTTTTCTTATTGAGAAGCCTTTTACTGCTTTTTCGGGAATCCCTGGGCAAGGCATCTCAAAGGTTTTATTTTGTCTTTTATCTCTTGCCAACTACTTTTACCCTCTAGGCCTTTAGCCCCTTCTTCCCACAAGGTAAGGTACAACCCTTCCTAGTGTGGCAAACCCATTGCTTGAACAAAGTTAGGGGAAAATGAGAGGAGTAAGGATGGAAAGTGGTAAGTATGGAGGGAATGGACGATGACCTTTCATAGACCCACACAGTGGCAACCCATCCTAAAGAGAGATCAACTTTCTAGGGCATCATGTCACCCTCCCAGGTATGAGCAAGTTAAAGAGCATAATTTTCAAGCAAATGTTATGAAATGAAGGAGAATTCAGTGCAACATATTCAAGTGCTTCAATAATTAGAGTGACACATACCATGATACCCAGACTCATTACCTCATGGAGCAAGACTTACTGCTGCTTTAGGACCAAGTTGGTGGGATGGATACTGCTGCTGTTGATAGATATACTGCACTAAAGAAAAGAGGGGCCCTCTAGGGCCATGCTCAAGTCATCCAGCTCTCGACACTCCATGTATAGGACCTGTGGGCCTCGAGACATGATCTCCTTAGTTATCCCTAGGATAGGGGATAATAGGATGAAGCTAAAGCTTCATGGGCTTGGTGATGGGATTTGTGGGGGTGTCACACCCACAAAGAGGATTAAAATATTCTAATTAAATGTCGAGTTTAGAATGGATGCCTAAACTCGCTCATTGGACTCCTATATAAGGAGATGAGAGATTGTGACAAATCTCATTGTGTCATTATGGAGTTAGCATAAATGAGAGTGCACTTGTGCTAGGAGCTTGGAAATTTCAACAAGGGAAATTCTACAATTGTGACAAATCAGGCCTAGGGTTCTTGGAGATTTTTGTTTTTGTTTTAGCTAAGGAAGGCTTTTGATTTTCCCAGCCAAGAGAGGCCACACGTGTGAGAAGAGGAGGAAAAGACAACAGTACAGGAGGAAAGAGAAGGCCACATGTGGGAGCAGATTATATAGCAGGTTGTATAGTTTGCACGTGTGGGAGCAACAGTCCGTACTGTCACACATGTGATACAGATAGGTCCGTACAATCACATGTGTGATTGTCGTACATGTCCGCACGTGTGGAAGGGTAGAACTGATCCACATGTGTGATTTTCTGTGCAGTTTAGCAGTCCGTACAGGCTGACATCAACAGTCGTACCACTGACGACCACAATCATACCACTGATGTCAGCAGGCTGTACAAGTGACTGCAAGAGATTTGCAATTGGGAATTTGTCCTAGGATTTTGCTGAGGTTGGTTTGCTGAATTTTCTGGTATTGTCCTTTGTTTTGATGATTTTTTCATTGTGGAGAAGGCTGATTTTTCCTTTTGAAGAATTCTGAATTTGACATATACAGAATAAATTTTTTTGTGTCTTAAGTGTGGATGATTCATCTCTGATTTTGTTGTTTCCGCTATTGTAATTTTTCGTCCATAATTTCAATGTAGAATTGTTTAGTGATAACAGCTAGGGTTTACTGTTTGGTCACTTGGAAGTAATTCTCAGATCTGAAATCAGTTGCATGTGAAAATTGACATGATATCAGAGCAGAAGCTTTGAAGGAATAGAGTGAGTCATCTCTTGAGACACATTTTGCTGCTACAGTTGGAGGCACAACAAAATTGTTGTAGCAGATTTTTGTTTTGTTCTGGGCAGGTCAAAATGGTGAACACATTGAAGATTGAGGACGGCTTGGAAGGGGCAACTATCTTCCGGGCTTGGAAGGGTAGGGTTCTTCTTCTGTTGGAGGAGAATGACCTCAAAGAGTATGTTGAGGGTGTGGTTCCAAGTCCTACTTGTTATCACAGGATTTGTAGTTGTGCAAAGCCCAACACAAGATCACCAAATCTTGCGTAACTATAGGAAATCCTACCACTGTTACCTTAGTAAGAAATCCCCTTGTTTTAGTGATGGAGGAGGTCCACCACAGGGGAGTTTTTCTTGGTGACCTCAATGTTAAATTTTCAAGCATAAACAAAGATAGAAGATAACAGTAGTGTTATTTGCCTCTTTAAATGATAAACAAAAACATAAGAATCATAGGAAGATCACTCATTCACAGAGACACAAACATTTATCCTGGGAAACCCTCAAGGGGAAGAAAACCCAACAAACTTCTGTGATATATTGATCAGTCAATCAAGTACAATAAATTTACAAGGCAATAGAACTAAGTCTCTATTACAAATCTGCCCTCAAACTTGTAGCTATTGCTGTAGCTCTTGCTGTCCCAAAAATGCTCTTAAGGCTGACTCAAATCTGCCCTTTAGTTGCTGTCCAGAACAGCCTTTAATTGTTTTCCAAAACAGAAATATTAGCAGCTACAGAAGTGCCTCTGTTGCTGCTCAGAATATAGAAATCAACTGCTACAGAAGTGCCTCTGTTGTTCCCTTGCTTCCTCAGAAAATACTAAGCTGCTCCTTTAGAAAATACTAAGCTGCTCAGAATATGTCTAGGCTGCTCCCTCATAATGGCTTAGCTGCTGCCCCAGAACTGTGATAATCTCCTTCTATTTGCTGCCTCAGAACTGTGTTAACCTCCTCCATAAATACACTTCCTAGCTGCTACTCAGAACTGATATATAAACCTGATATATCAAACTGATATGAAAAACTGATATCAAGAAGAGGTTGCCTCCCTCTCTTTATATAGCAAGGAGTCTAGGATAGGAGTCTTGAGGTTAGGGTCACCTTTTAGGTTAGGATAGATGCTAGGATAGGTGCTAGGAAAGGAGGCCGACTTAGCTAGGTGACCGACTTACTTTTAGAGGAGGGCTGTTTAGGGAGGGACAACTGGCAAGGGGGCAGCTTAAGGACAGCTGGAAAGGGGGCAACTTAATGACAGCTGGAAAAGGGGCAGCTTGAAGAGCTGCTAGAGGAATATCCTCTACAGCTGCTCTAAATTTTAACACTCCCTCTCAACAAAGAGGGTATTCTTCAGGCATCCAAATCAATATAGTTCTTTTTAGTCATTGCACATGATCATTGACTTGTTGACAGGATCAATATATCACAAGAAGTTTCATAACCTTATGCAGATAAGGATCATGGAGTGTGATTATCCAGTTCTCCTTAACCATGGTCAATTGCTAGAGTTATTTCACTTAGGGGTGGTCAATCCCCAAGGAATGCTCATAACTCATCATGAAGATCTAGGAGAATTTTCACATTTCCTTGTCTTGACTTTTGCTTTGACACACAAAGCTCACAAGACTTGACTAGGCTCACAGAGATTGTATGTTCCCCTTGACTTTTGCACTAGTTTGTCTATGCTCACAGAGGTTGTATGTTCCCTCTGATTTTTGCACTAGATTGTCTATGCTCACAGAGGTTGTACGTTCCCCCTGACATTTGCATTAGACTTGCATAGCATCTCGTTCGTCTTGACTTTTGGTTTGACTCACAGAGGTTGTACATTCCCTCTGACTTTTGTCAATACCTCACAAGACTGAATGATTCTCCAAATCTCCCTGGCTAGCTTCAAGGTGGCCACTTAAGGCCTCACATTGGAGAATGTCTTCTGATGCTGCTATTCTCTCTTAGTGAGGGACACATTTTCTGCCATACCAAGCTTGTCCCGAAAGTACACAAATTTTCCAAGAGAAAGAGGCTTAGTCAAAATGTCTGCTATCTGCTCATTAGAACGAATGTACTGCAACTTGATGGTACATCTTTGGACCATGTCTTTGATGAAATGATATTTCATCTCAATATGCTTTGATCTGTCATGGAAGAATGGGTTCTCTGTGAGCTTTAAACAACTCTGGTTATCACAATGGATAATAGTTGTTTCTAACCTCTCTTGAAACAACCCAGAGAGAAGCTTTTTCAGCCACACTGCTTCTTTGCTTGCATTACTGGCTGCTATATATTCTGCTTCAACTGTACTTTGTGCTATAGAGCTCTGTTTCTTGCTTGACCAAGATATCATAGCGGAACCCAAGATAAAACAGTGTCCATAAGTACTCTTCTGGTCCACTGAGCTCCTAGCCCAATCAGAATCAGCATAACCATCAAGCAACACTCTTCCACTGGAAGTGTATTTAAGTCCATATGCAATGGTTCCTCTGAAATATCTGAGAATATGTTTAGCAACAATCCAATGTCTGTGTCTTGGCTCAGACATAAACTGACTCAAAGCGCTTACAACAAAGCATATATCAGGCCTTGTATGGATCAAATACATTAAGGATCCAATAAGCTTCCTATACAAGGATGGATCCACCAAGTCTGATCCAGAATCTGACTCATGTAACTTCTTTAAGTTAGATACCATGGGTGTAGACATGGGCTTACAATCTAGCATACCAAATATGCGCAATATATCAATTGTATACTTCCCTTGAGAAAGGAAAATTTCATCTGATCTTTGCCATACCTCCAAAGCAAGGAAGTAATGCATGAGTCCAATGTCTTTCATTTCAAATTCAGAAGTGAGCTCCCTTTGACACTGAGCTATCAGTTGTTCCTCTCCAGTAAGAAATAAATCATCAACATATAGAATCAAAATTAGAGGATGATTTTCTATTACCTTAAAATAAAGGTTGGGATCAACTGCACTCTTGGAAAAATCCAAGCTTTGAAGATAGTTGTCTATTCTCGCATACCAAGCTCTTGGTGCCTGTTTCAGCCCATATAGTGCTTTCTTTAATTCGCACACGTGATTCCTTTCTTTGAACCACGAAACCCTCTGGTTATTCTATATATACTTCTTCCTCAACTTGACCATTTAGAAATGCAGTCTTTACATCCTTCTAGTGAAGTTTCCAACCCAAAACCGAAGCGAGGGATATGATGGTCCTGATGGAAGTATACCTTGCAATAGGTGCAAATGTTTCATCATAGTCAATACCTTCCTTTTGAGAAAAACCACGAGCCACAAATCTCGCTTTGTATTTCTCAATACTTCCACCAGCTGCATGCTTGATTTTGAATAACCATTTGGAAGTAACCACAGATTTTCTTTCCGATCTTGGTACTACTTCCCATACATCATTTTGTTAGAATATAATGGATATGCTCGTTTTACCATCGACAATATCACTATTGTCACCCAACCATAGGCCGAAGCCACCCTCTGAGCACCTTAACCTTGACAGAGAATCATTCCGGAAGCAAACCCTAGGCTAGATAGCCAAACAAAGGGTAGCGCACCTTTCTCCAAGGATAGCGCACCAAACAAGAGCTGATCAGATAGTCCAAACCATAACCAAGAGATAGTCCAAGCCAAAACCGAAATCTGCTAGCTGCAGCAGCTGCAATGGCAACTCTCCTCCAAACTTGCGCACAAACTGGGCAATTGCGGTGCGCACAAGTGCTGCTCTGCAATTCCGAGAATGCCTGCTAGAATGAAGACTGGCCTCCTGTATTTATACTAATTCTGGCTCACTGCCTAGGCTGACTTCTCATTCTGGGTGTCTATTTACTTGGTATATAATATTTCTTCTGGCTGACTTCTTCTCTTGTAGGCTAATAACCTAATACCAATTATCCTCTTGAGCCGACTTGTCTTTTAGGGTTATTAGCCAACTCATTAGGGTTTCTTCTTGCTTCCCGGAATATTCTATTGTCGTCAGGTTTACACGTGGAGGTAAATACCTCCCGCAACTACCATAATATTAACACATTTTTCATGATGGATTGATATTCTTCCACCATGGCATCTTTTCATACTTGCTGTGTAGCAACATTCTCATAGTTGGTGGGCTTTGCATCGCTAGTCTGAGCCATAAGCGCCACATAACCTGGAAATCTTTGAGGTCTATTACTTTCTCTGAATGTACCTGAAGGAGCTGCATGTTTTTATGCTTCTCGTAGAACTTCTCTACACCAGGTAGGCTTCCTCTTAGCAGGAGGTACCTCCATAGGTCTCTCTATTTGTTCTACTGGATCCATGGTATCAACTTGATCCAATGGCTCTTCAGGTTCCTCCATCTCTGTATCTTGCTGTGATTCTTTAGAATGCTTGAATGCAACTTATTATGAAAAGTTACATCCCTGCTTACCTTGATAAATATTTGGCCTAGAACATAGATTCTGTATGCCTTGGATGTTTCACTGTATCCAACAAAGATTCCTTTCTTTCCAGAAGGCTACATCTTAGTTCTTTTCTCTTTTGGTATATGAATGAAAACTGGACATTCGAAAATCCTCAGGTGTCCCACTTCTGGCTTTTCGCCAGTGAACGCTTCTTCTGGAGTCTTTTCTCCCAGAATAGCATGAGGACTTCTATTCTGAATATAAATTGCAGTGTTTGTGGCTTCTACCGAAAGTGATGAGGGAAGATCCTGATCACACATCATGGATTTAGCTGCCTCACAGATTGTTCTGTTCTTTCTCTCAACAATCCCATTCTGCTGAGGGTTATAGGGCACAATTAGTTGTCTCTTGATTCCTACTTCTTTATAGAAGTCATCAAACTGACGAGAATCAAATTCTCCACCGTTGTCAGTCCTCAAAGTACGTATATGTTTTTCAGTCCGATTTTCAATCAATGCTCTGAATTCTAGAAATTTACTAAAACTTTCATTCGTTGCTTTTAGAAAATAGATCCAAGTTTTTCTAGAGATGTCATCAATGAAAATCACATAATAAAGACATCCATTCAAGGAAGGAGATGACATAAGCCCACATACGTCTGAATGGATCAAATCCAAAATCCCTTTAGACCTTGAGTTACTGTTAGGAAAGGATTTCTTTATGTTTTTACCAAGAACACAACCTTTACAAATACCATCATGATCAAATTGAAAGGTAGGCATACCTCTTACCATTTTCTGAAGTCCGGGGAGTGCTTTGAAGTGAAGATGTCCAAACCTTTTATGCCACAACTCAGATGGATTAATTGAAGCATGAACCAAAGCTTGGATATGTCCTGGAAGTTTGTAAAGGCCTCCCTCTCTAACTCCAATCACAATTACTGAACTTAGTTCATGATTCTTCGACCATAGGAAAGATTTCTTGTCCATAAAGTTTGTAACCTTTATCTTCCAATACTGCAACAGAGATAAGGTTCTTCTTTAAACTAGGACCATACAAAATTTCTTCAATGTGTAGCTCACCTCCAGATTCAAGCTGAAAAGAAGCTGAGCCAAGTCCTTTGATTGTATAGCTGGTATTATCTCAAAGTTCTACTTGAGCAGATAACTTCTTCTCCTTGAAGTTCGCAAGGACTTCTTTATTTCCAGTCATATGCCTGGAAGCTCCACTATCTATCAACTAGGATTTAGCACCATTTGTAAGAGAACCAGAGAGTGCTGAAATAAGATAGTATTCTTTCTTGGTCTCTTGATTACTGGAAGCCTCTTTTGTCTTTATTCTTTGAGACTCATCTTCTACAGCAATAGAAGCATGATATTTGCCTTTGTTCCTGTTATCGCACAGTTTGTAGTTTAGGCTAAAGGCTAAGGGATAGAGGGCAAACTGGCATAACAGGAACCTTCCCCACCCAATGTCACCTCAATGGGGAGGTTCTTTCTGTTTAGGGAGGTTAGCCCAGGGGAGATGTCCCCGACAACCTGGGGTTTTGAAGAGGCTAAGGTATAAAGTCAAGATCAAAGTTTCCCCCTCACAGGTTACCACCAAAGTCAGACAATTCGGCTAATCAACCAATAAGGAAGTGTCTTGACAACTAGGGTTAGGGTTTCATCCCTTGGAGATTTGAAGATTACGGTTTTGAGATGAAATCCTAGGTTGTACTTGGTGAAGAGAAGAAGAAGAGGAGACGTTGTGCTTTGGAGGACATGCTTGTCTGATGCATGCTTGTTGGATCTCCTTGGTGTGAGCTAGGGTTTTCTTGGTTTTTCTTAGCTAGGGTTTTGGAGAGTTAAAGGATTGAACTAGCCTTGGGATAAGGGTATGGTATGTACATGAAATTCATCTTTAGGCATATTAATGAAGTTTCCAGCTGTCCAATACTCGTGTAAATTGCAGATTTGATTCTCCATCATATATAGTCTCCATGGTTTGTTTTCCAGCACTATTTGTCTTGTTGATTTGACATAAGGGTAAATGTGTTAAGTGATTTAACATTTTTATTGAAGAATATAAGGGCAGTTTTGCTGCTGTATTTACAGCTCATTAGTGTTTTCACATCTATTATCTGCATGATAAGATTGCGTTAGAGGGCTGAAGCTTCTAGTAACACATTGGTATCTTTTCTCTTGAATTGCTTAGTGGATTGGGGTTGTAAAAAGTTGAAATATAATCTGCTGTTGCTGCTGTGTTGTTTATATTTCATAATAGTCCTAAAGTTGAAAACTCACAGGGTTAAGATCTGGGAAACCTCTAGGAAAGAGGTGAAAGTTCTGAATTGCATAAGAAACCTCCGATTGCAGAAATTTCTACACATAGTTATCAAAGTTTCTTTGATTCAAGGTCTTTGACCACAAATTGGATTTTGGCCATTTTCAGAAACAAATTTGGTTGAAGAAGAAAAACACAAAATTGCTCCAAAATTGAAGAACATAACCAACAATGAAGAAAGGAGATTTATGAAAAAGAAATTTTTGGAAGAACATAAATAGGACTTGAAGATTAAAAAACAGGCCAATAACAAATCAGCGGATTTGAGGAGGACTTTGTCAACTACAACAACCAGACATTTCTACTACAAATAGACCACCTCTGAGATACATGTGAAGTATAGAAGACAAAAATTGTATCATAGGACCCCTTGAAAGGGTAAAGGCCATTTTTTCTGAAATCTTGCATATTAGCTGCTAATAGTGAAACATAGATTTGTGGCTTTCCTGAGGTAGTAGATTTGTGGCTTTCCTGAGGTAGCTTTTCAAGGATTTTGAAAGCAATGTATGATTGAGCATAGAACTACAGCCGCCAATAGCCATATAGAGGCCACATACTAAGATAGGGACACGACTGTGCAAGCATCATATCTGTCCAAATAGTCGTGGGGAGTCAGAAGTTAGAACCATAGTTGCCATTTCGTGGCTTTTATGGTGAAAAAAAACTATTGTCTTTTTTTCTAATGAAAGATTAATAATTTGCCCAAGTCAAAGATTATTATCCATCGATAAATGGACATTGAATTATAACTTGACATTGAAGCATTATGTATAAAAAGTGCAT
>ML792307.1:476865-490827 GCA_009831015.1 Picea engelmannii | reverse complement strand
TGGAATACATTCCAAAGTGAAAAAAATGTATATTCCTTACCGTACCTAAGAAAAGGAGGATTATACAATAAAAATCTTTTTCAAAATTCGTAAAGGTATTTTTAAGTTGAAATGGAAACAAAAGTTTGATTCACTTCCGAGTAAGTTCTAGAAGCAAACAATTTTATGCGTCTGTTAGGGAGGGTCTGGAATAAGCTAGTGAGCATTTCTATTGACCTCTCTTTTGAACATTTTTTATATTGATATTAAAGTTGTAAATAGATTACAAATTATAAAAGAGAAAGTTAAAAAGGCTCATGGACAAAAAAGAACAACGTTGAAATTAAGAATTAGAATTGAACATCAACGAATACTGTCAAAAAAAATGCAAAATCAATGTCTTGTAGAGCAATCGAGTTGATGTAATTTTGGGGGACTCTTCGTTGGAATCTCTCGATACTTTTACCATGAATGTGGATACAATGTACATAGCATTCAAGCACCTAACCAAGAAAATAACGTTGCGAGACATTAATTTAGATCATCTTACTCAACGAATTTAGATTAGAATCATCAACACAATTACAAAGATTTAGACGAAAAGTTAAGAAATTCAAATAA
This sequence comes from Picea engelmannii, assembly GCA_009831015.1. Lineage (NCBI taxonomy): Eukaryota > Viridiplantae > Streptophyta > Pinopsida > Pinales > Pinaceae > Picea > Picea engelmannii. Next base: position 490,227 of record ML792307.1, on the reverse strand, counting down.
TGTCTTACTAGAGAAAGATGAAGAAAATTCTCGCTTAAAGAAGCTTAATCAAAGATTGTTTTCACAAATCAAGGAGTTAATAGATGAGAAGCAATACAATTAGAAATTGCAATAGGATTTAAAAAAGAAACTTGACAATAACTCGTTAGAAAATGATGAAGAAATTTCTCGCCTACATAATCATAATCAAAGCTTACACAAATTAAGAAGTTAAAGAATGAGAAGAAATCACAATAGGAACAGATAGAGCAAGTTACCAGCAAGGAAACATTGATCAATAAAGAAACTATCATTGATCCAAGTGAATTAGAGAACTCGTTATATATAAAAACCCAAGCCATAGAAAAAAGAACTAATTCAGATTAAGTTGATATAAAAAAAATTGTTCGTATTGAAAAGTTGTCAATCAAATCACTAGAAGTATCAAAAGGTGACTGTTCCAAAAACAAGACACAAGATACAAGGATACCCTATCACCATCCTAGTTATAATAGTCATTGTATTATTCAACAAACTAACCAAACATGATGTCGATATAAAAAATTAAGTGATGATCTTAGTAATTTGGAAGGAAGCTTAGTTGTGGAATCTTATCATCCTCCAAATCATAGAATTCGTTGCCACAACAGATTGAACTATGGTGGATTGACCCTTCAATAATAAGACAATTTTGTTTAGTACTTCGAAGATCATACTGCCTCGTTTCTTCGACTATGACAACGTCAAGAATAGAGTATCATGCAAAAGCATTACAAGCAAGAACAAAGACAACCAATTTATGCTTTGAGAACAAAACATCCTTGAAGGGAGAGACAATGTAATGAATATAAAATGTATAAATAAACATTACATAGTTATAATCACAATAAACAACTAAAGGACATAACCTAAAGTAAGGGACACAACTGTTTACCTTCGTGACTAGTCAATGCATACAAATATACCGTCACAAGGCTTGTTGTACAATCATATCTCACTTATTCATTTATCAATTATATAATTATTATGCTTTATGGATTTCAACTCTATGTCCTTCTTATGTTGAATATTTGTAATTGAGCTAATGTTTATTCCATTGCAGATCCTATTTCCTTTGATCTTGGACAACTAAAAGATGTTGAGGTATGTGATGCATATTCCATTCTTCTATTATTGGTCAACATCCATATGCCCTCATCAATGGGGCAGGACTTTCACATCAAAAGAAGCATTATCATCACATTACACATGAATAAATTTTCTAGTGATTGATATTTACAACTTGTACCCTTTATATGTACAAAAAATCATCAAGAGGGTGTATATTTGGGGCTGCAATATATTTGGGACAGTGACATGCACAATCTTTGATGTATGGAAACATTTTATAGCCTCTTCCAAAAGAGGGCATCAAGCCCTAAATCATGCATTGATTTGTTTTTTTCCAGATCTGATTTTTAATGGCATGCATCATGTGGAGGTTTGATAAATGACAGTGAAAGAGGGAAGCAATTTTTTTTTAGGTTTATCTTGGAGCCGCCTTATAAACCATTACTTCTCGAGGCTTTGGTGGATGATCTACATGGCAGCGAAAGTGGAAGGTTATTGGAGCATTTGGAGAGGTAGGTTGTAATGCATGAGGATGATTCATGGATTGACGATGCATTGTCTTATTCATGTATCGGAGGTGACTTTTATATCGGCCCTATCCAACATTGGATAGAGCGAGCATGTGGCAACACACACCAACAATGATGCCTTCCTCCATCATCAAGAGTTCACTTTAGTGTTCATCTACACAATGACAAATATTCGGACCTATTCTTGCAAGATGTTTATGTATCCTTGTTTTGGTTTGTTACCAAACACAAGGGAATATCTCTTTTTTGTTGAGGTGATATGTTGTTTGCATTGTCCCTTTGATTTCAGTTAGCATCACATCTTGTTGTTGTAGAGTAGGGTAGGAAGAATAAGATCAATGTTCGTGAGCAATAAGTTTCATTTATGCTCTGCTTTCTTTGGCATTTTGGGCTTTTGCCTTATTTGTAGAGCCCCTCGAGAATGCGTAATTATAAAAACATTTTCTAGTCTTTTTTATTGTATTGAGATTGGGGATATTTTGTAGCATGTGACAAAGATGTGAAGTTTTTGATCCATCCTATCACGAACAACCATCCCTTTGATTCACCTTGCAAGTACCTCATGTAGAGATTGTGGAGTTCTCTTGCACCTTGCAAGGTAGTGCAGTTCCCATATTGATCTAGATTGTTACTGCTTGAAAATGCATGTCTTATTTCAAATTTTCATGGGATTTCTTCTCTTGCCAAGAGCAAGAGAAGATCTTTGGAGTTCAGTGGAAATTATAGCTTGCAGGGAGAGATTTGGAGGCCATGCACCTTGCTCTATCTTGCCTGAGCACTATTCCTTAATCCTTATCTAGGAAAAGAACAAAGATATAGAGGGGCATTGTTGATTTGATGGAGGCTTTTCCAGAGGCATAGATCACCATGAGGTTCCATTTAGGGACATTGGTCTTGTATTTGGAGTTATGGCTACATGGCCTACATTACCATTTGTTGCATCATTGATGGAGCACCCTATTCATAGCTTGAAACCAAGGCTTGGGACTGCGTGGATGGATGATGTGAGCTAAAGGGAAGAATTCAAAGATGAACGCCCTACTATGGGAGATGTTTGAGGCACGACTTTATGGCTAGGTAGGTGTCAAACACAACCCAAAGGAGAAAACGCCCTACCTTGTAGGTCCATAGCATGGCATGTGGCAAGGGGAGAGCCTAAAGGAGAAATAACCTTATTTAGAAAGGGGTGCCATGTAGCACTAAAAGCATTTGTATGGTCAATAAGGGGGTCACTTGATGAGAAGCCTTCCACTCCAAGGGTGAGAATAATGACCTTTTTGTTGCTTTATCATGAATCTACCCTCTAAATGAGGGACACTCTCTTCAAGAAGGGATCTGAAGCATTTTAATGGGTCGTTTTAGGCATTGCACACTATTCAAAGCACATGGTTCACATAATTGGAGGACTATCTCAAGGTGAAGTTCATAGTTGCCAATTTGTGACTAAATCAAACCCTTAAAGCTACTCTAAGAGGAGTGCCTTAGTTCTAGGGTTTCTAGCTCTCTTTTTATATTATTATATTGATTAGGATTTGATTTGTAAGGTATAAATAGAGGAGAGGAATTCGTTTGTAAGGCATGGTTGGAAGATAAGGAATTCTTGTCCAAGCACTTAGTTGAATATCTTTGGGAGGATTGGAAGAAGGGCACGTTCAAGTTGTGGTTTTCATCTTTCTTTTTTTTACTTTTCATGGGTTAATTTGATGGATGGAATTACTTCTACAAATTGCTAGCGCAATCTTTGAAGAAGGGAAATCTTGCTCCAATAAGATGTTAGGGTTGAGGTTTCATCCTCCCTAACTTGTGTTGTAACTGTTATCCCCTAGCCTAGGGATAACTAAGGAGATTATGTCTCGAGGCCCACAGGTCCTAGACATGGAGTACTGAGAGCCAGATCGACTTGAGCATGGCCTTGGAGGGCCCATCCTTTTCTTCTTCAACGCTCCACTTTGTCAACAGCAACAACATCCATCACATCGACCTGGTCCTACAGTAGAAATGGGTCTTGCTCCATGAGGTAATGAGTCCGGGTATCATGGTATGTGTCACTCTGATTCTCAAAACATTCGAACATGTGCATTTAATTCGTTTTGCTTCTAACGTGTGCTTGGACCTTATGCCTTTCCACTTGACCACACCTGGGGGGAATGACAGGTTTCCTAGTAAGCTGGTACCCATAGGGTTTGAGTTGCCACTGGGGGGATTCATGAAAGGTCATCGTCCATTCCCACCATACTTACTACTTTCCAATATTTTTCCCACTCATCCATCCCATACACTGGTCCGAGCATTGGGTTGGCCAAATATCATGTTAATGTTTAAGCCATTATTATAGTTCTTTGCTTCAATGAATAACAACAACATAAGATAAGATCACTGAGAAATACACAATCACAAGAGACACATCATTTATCCTGGGAAACCCTCATGGGGCACAAAACCCAACAAAACTTCCTTAATATAGATAGCCAATACAATGCCAAGAGATAACTCAAACAAGTACCGAAGTTCCTCTCCCAGAGATGCGCCTCTCTCTCTCTCTCTTCTCCAACTGCAGCTCTGAAACCTGTCTCTCAATGAACGAGTGTGTCTAAGTGAGGCGCTAGCCTCCTTATTTATATAAGATTGGCACTAGTGGCAGTGTCCTTTCACTGGCAGGGTCGATTTCTTCTCCTGGGTGGTTATAACCACCTTTATTATATTTCGGGGCCTCTTTGATATATTCTGGGGCCAACTTCTATTTCTGCCTATTACAATTACATTATGACCAATCCGCAAAAGGGGATTTGGTCCTTTTACAATAGCCGACATGATCAATCCACAATGGGGATTGATCCAATGAATAATATATCAAATAATAATAAGAATACACTTTGCAGTTACATTATTTCAACATATCAAAGGGTTGTACCTTACCTTGTGGGAAGAAGGGGCTAAAGGCCCAAAGGGTAAAAGTAGCTGGAAAAATATAAAAGCCAAAAGAATGAGACCTTGAGATGCTTCGCCCAGGGATCCCCGAGAAATGAATAAAAGGCTTCTCAGCAAGAAACAGAGGGACCCATAAAAATAATAAATCAAGACCTAATTGGAGGATAAGGGGTCTCATCACGAGCCAACCTATTAGGTCCATGGGCATGTAGCGGTATGACACTACCATTCAGCTAGTCACCACGCCAGGGTAGTGGCTCTTGGTGGCATAGCCAAGAGAAAGGGGGTCTCATCACGAGCCAACCTTCACATTTTCGTGAAATGCTTGTGGGTAACATTGCCACCACTGGTCACCACGCCAGGGCAGTGTCCCCCAATTAGTCTCTTGAAAGAAAAATCAATAAAGAATAAAAGATAAAAGGCAGGAATGGGCTTGGAAACATTTGCATCCATGACAAGGTGCAACTCACCCTCTTCAGAGGCACCCATAGGTAAGCCATGCATTTCCCTGCTATCACTGCACCCATTGCCCAGACATCCCCTACCACCTCATCCACTCACATGGCCTAGATTTGACTTCACCCGGGAACATCTCACATCCAATGAGCATTAGCCCAATAGGACGTCCTAGCATCCCCTCCAAACTTGGCCTGTAGAATAGCATAACGTCTTTGAGCACTTGTCTAGGTAAAGGGGGTTTCATGCACATGTTTAAATAACTTGATGATTAGATGTGATTGACATTGCTATGATCCCTGTGACTTATGAGCCCATGGAGGACGTATTTGTTGATGTTGCAGGGCCACACCCTATGGACAGGTGCATATGGATGCTGAGACCCCAACCAGGGGCAGAGATAGATCAGGGGATTGCACCATAGAGAGAGCAGGACGTTCCACCAAGGACAACCTGGCAGGCCTGGACCTAGAGGGGTTGTGCCTTTTTCACCATGATGTAGGCCTTGGAAGGCCCATGACGTCACCTAGGTCACCCATGACGTCACCCAACATTTTGGATACTTTGGAGGCAGTTCCAAGTGGCACGTGTGGCAGGATCCTGAGGCCTAAGGAGGCCCAACGTTTTGCCCAAAAAGGGCCTAACGTCACCCTAAAAGGGCATGACGTCACCTTTGCAGCTTGTTTTAGGGTTTAATTATGACATTTAATGTAAAAACTGGATATTATGTGTAACATGCCATGTCAACCTTTTTTGACCTAATTCTGGTCATTAGTATTGTATAAATAAGGGTTTAAACCCTTGTATTATTCATCATCTTTCACTCACACTTGTGAGGATTGAAATTTGCGCCCTACTTAGGGTTTCTTGGCTGAAATTTTAGGCGCACTTGTTGAGGAGGCTAAATTTGGAGTATTTTGGCAAGTTTCTTGGTGGATGTGTTCAATTAGGGATTTTCTTGATGATTCTTGATGTATGGAAGTGATATTTCTGCAATTCTTCTTAATTGAATGGTTATAGTCTTATTTATCTTTCATTTACATTCAAGATTATGAAATTGCTTGATTAAACCCTAGGAAGAATAGCACATGTTATTGTCCTAGCTTTAAAAGCCTTCACCTACTAGATCTTGTCAAAAGGCCATTTTTCTTGAAGCATGTGCTAAGGCCTTGCCATTGCGACACCTTAGTATCCATTGCTTCATCTTAGCTGATTTTTTCTTCATCATTCAGTTAAAGAGGGAGGAAATCTACTAAGGCCTAGGGTTACCTACACCTTAGTAGCTAGTTTTCCATTAGGGTTTGATAATTGGAGCCTTGGGTTACCAACACTCCAATCTATCAATCTCTCTTGTCTTTGACTCTCCTATTATCATTTTTCTTCAACATTTGCTGCCACATCATTGACTCCATTTGCTTTAAAAGCACTAGTCTAAGTCCTCTTTTGAGCTATTGATCAAAACAACCATCAAAACCTATTCTTTGAGCTTCCTACTAACCATTTCTAACCCTAGAATAGCGTAACCTACTAACAATATTTCTGCTGTTACTAAAGCAAGCTATAGCCATTAATTGCAACATTAAAAGCTTCTAAAAGCAATTGAAAAGGCTGATTTATGCATTGTCTTGTTTGCGTCTAATAAATGCTAGTATTATGATGTCAATGGTTGATGATTCTTGGTAATTTTGAAGCCATTTCAAGGCATTTAATGTGAAGTATTGCCTCGTTAATATTGCTGTTATAATTTTCTGTTTACTTCATCATTATCAGCCGATTGCTTTTATTGAGAAAGTCTATGGTTTTATGAAGTGCTAACCAACAAGTGTACTTGCAAATATATAGTTTCTTGTTGCTTTGTTCTGGGCAGGTACACCTTGACATATTATCACTTCATTGGTTATAAAACCGAGACTTTCTGATTGGTGGTGACTTGTGAGAGGGGATCTTTATCTAGCCATTTTTTGACCTAGCCTTCTCAAACCCCCAGGTCACCGGGGACGTCTCCCCTGGGCCTACCACCCTAAATAGAAAGAGACATCCTATTGAGGTGACAGTGATAGGATAGTCTCCAGTTACGCCAATTTGCTCTCCTTTAACCTTTCCTTTGATCGAAGTACAAATTATGTGATAACAATAACTATTGTTCATTTTATTGATAATGTTGTCCCTTTTCTTGTTCATGGTTGCATGCTATACTTGGTTGTTTTGTAAGTGTTGTGAGGAGCATCTTTGGAAGGGCCCTCCTTTAATTTCTACATATTGAAGAAGATCCATGTGGTTAGTTAGAGCATATTGTTAATATCCTAGTTACACGTTTTCATCATATTCAAATCCTCTTATTCATTGGTCTTGACTCTTGACTCCATAACCCAATTGGATAGGAAATCTTGGTAAATTCCACCATCCATTTTATTCCAAAAGAAAACATTAAAAGAATCTTTCTAGGTTTTCCCCCCTTGTGTTGGAAAAAAATTGGCCTAAAGCGAGAGAAGTATTGTTGTGGTGACATTGGGCCTTCTTCTTACATTCCCCTAGGCTTGCACATTGTTAAAGGACTTTGTAACATTTGAAGTGCATGTTTTGGAGGTAACACTGGGCATTTGGCTAGTTTCGTGCCAACATGCTCAGTTTGAATCTCCTTAAATGAGGCACACTAGTCTATGCCAATGGGTTTACTAGGGATGCCATCCATGAATGTGGGGAAGCATCCTTTGGGTTTCCTCACAAGGTTTTCCTTGAAAACAAAAAGAAATAGAACATCGACAATTTACCCTAGAGAACCCTACAGAAAAAGTCTAGCAACAAATAGGAGGCTTTTTAGCAAAAATGTAGATTACGAAGGGCTCAACTAGAGCTTTTGTGCCCATGCCAATGATTGAAAAGGCTAAAAACGTGAATACTTCCTTTGCTTTGCTCTCTTTGCTCAATACTTGCCACAAAGAGCTCTTGGTGAACTTTGTTTTTTGTGCAATGAACTCCAAGTCACGATAGCTGCAAATTCTTCCTTTATATTGCTGTTTGAGACTTTGCACCCTTCCAAAACTTGGCTAGAGTCTTGAATTGGTGTGTTTTTGAGTCTCCTTTCTCTTAATACTTTCAAACCATTCCAAAATCAATAATGCTTTTATTCTTTGGATGAGGGATCCTGAGTCTAGTTTGTAGAAAAAGCTCTTCAAGAACAATCAAGTTGTGGCTTGGGGGCTTGAGAAAAAAACTCTTCTTCTTTGTCTCTAACTAGTTTTTTCTCTCTTGCTATGGACTCCATTCAACGAGACAATATTTCCTAGTTTTCCCAAAACTTTGGAAACCTCATAAACCCCTTATTAGTTCATCTTCACTTTTCTACTCTTCATGTGTGCTTGAGCTCTTTCTCAACACCAAACCCCAATGTTGAATGAACCCCTTTCTTGTTGTTCACTGGAGCATTTATCTCCATCTTCCATTGATTCGATACCATCGAAAGGCCAATTGACAAGCCAATAATCTGTGATGCTGAATGTAGTTGCTTTTCCTTTGTGGCATCAATATGGAACTTTCATGGATGTTGAGGCGTTCTCTCTCAAATGTGAATGAGCATTTTTGTTGACGTCGACTGAGAGGCCACCTTCCTCTTGGCATTGATGCTTCCCATTCCTATGCGGGTCGTGTTGACATGGATAGTCTTGCATGGTAAGTTTCTTGGCCTCGTGATCTATTCTTTCATGCCACTAGTTGTGTTTAACTGGTTTTGTGGTCAAAGGGTGTGTTGCCGTCCTTATACACACTTGCAAACGTGAGCTAAGTCCTGCTCACTTAGTGTGTCCTTGGAGGCACAATGCCTAGGTTCAAAGTCCACGCTGTCACTTTGACTTGAACCTCTTCCGTCTAGGCGTACTCCTAGGGAAGCCAAATGGGGGTAGACCCTAGTTTCTAGATGAGATTTAGAGTTTAAGTTCTAGGAGTTGGTTTTTAATTTTGTAAAGGGTTTGGGGAAAAGCTAGCCTATGATGTAAAGCAACAATGTAGTGCGACAGTTAAGATGTCAAGCAAGCCTTTTCCTAGGACAACTAAGACTGGTGCCTAAGATTGGGCAAGGGGTCAACTGAGTTAAAAGGGAGGTTGATTACACAATAACTACAAGATTACAAAGATTACAACAAGGTTGGATATAACTAGATACAAGACTTACAATAAAGAATGTCTAAAGAGTTACACTAAAGTACACTAAACAAGATATACAATAGATACAAAGATACAAATATTAACTAACAATTTGCTTGTATGTGCAGGAAATAAAGATAATCAAGATAAGACAACCATCAACACATCAAGCCAAGCATGCTCGCAATAGAGTGTCTCCTCAACTTGGATACACTACTCTATTGGACTGCTTTTCAATGGCACATTAAAATCACTCAAGACCCAATCAAGATAGTGCCTCCAAGAGGATGTGCAACTTCTTGAGGGATCACACCACAATATCGGAACAACAGTATAAATTAAAGATGCTTGGAAGAAAAGAGTGTTCCGAAACATATATAACCACTTAGATAATTTATCAACAACCCATAAAGATAACTCGCATGTGAAATATAAATATGAAATAAATGTGCTTAAAAGTGTAAATGTAGATTGCCCAAAAGTTGTAGATTAAAGATTGATTAAAGTTGTTAAGTGAGATTCAATCCTATCTAAGTGTCAACCCAATACTTTCCTCCCCCAATTACCAAGTAACTGCTGGGTGCTCAAGAAGTAAGGCAACAAGGCCTACCCTAGCTCCACAAGTCAGTCCAAGAAAAAGAGTATTCCCGGAAAAGGATGCTCCGCATCACGAGACCGTCCCCGGCCTAATCACCTTTTCGTTGCTTCCTCTAGTCCCCATTTTAAATGGCGAAGATGGTTGGTAAAGGTGTCCTATTAAGTCTAATGAGTTGTTAAACCTAAGGACTAAATGTTTTTTAAAGTGTTTGAGTGCTTTATTCTTGCTCAAAAGTGCCAAATGGGCCCAAAACTGAAATTGAAAGTCAAGTTCTGATGCCGTCCTTATACACACTTGCAAACGTGAGCCAAGTCCTGCTCACTTAGTGTGTCCTTGGAGGCACAATGCCTAGGTTCAAAGCACACACTATCACTTTGGCTTGAACCTCTTCTGTCTAGGCTTACTCCTAGGGAAGCCAAGGGGGGTAGTCCCTAGTTTCTAGATAAGATTTAGAGTTTAAGTTCTAGGAGTTGATTTTAATTTGTTAAGGTTAGGGGGAGTCTATCCTATGATGTAAGGTAGTAATGCAAGATGCAAGGGTTAGTTATGTCAAGCAAGCCTTTCCCTGGGTCAATTAAGACTAGTGCCTAAGGTTGGGCAAGGGGTCAACTAGAGTTATAGGGTGTTTCGTTACAATATGTTTACAAAATTACCAAAGAATAGTTAATCCACAAGAATGCTAGATACAATTACTTACAATAAAGAATGCTAAAGATACAATGATACAACACAACAAGCTAACCAAGTATTGTTTGTAATGTGCAGGATATCAAAGAAGATCAAGACATTAGCATCATCAACACATTAAGCTTATCATCAACAATCACAATTCGAGAAGGACACTTAAAAGATTTAGAAGTTAAAGCACAAGTGTTCCACAATGATTATTATACTTAGTTGATTACTCACAAAGTATTACTTGTATTATGAGATTGAATGATTGAGTTTACAAGTATTAAACCACAAGATGAATTAGATTAAGCCAAGGTTTGATTATTTAGTGAGTTAAGGGTTCCTTAAGATTGTAAGATTTTAATTACCCTTATTAAGTGTTTCACCAAAAACCTCCTCCCCCGGTTGCCAAATAGCTACTGGATGTTTAGGAAGTGAGGAAACGAGGCCTACCCTAGCTTCGTAGGTTAGCTCGAAGGATTGAGTTTTTACGGAAAGGACGCTCCGCGCCACGAGACCGTCCTCGGCCTAAACACCTTCCGTTGCCCTCCTCAATCCCCGTTTTAGATGGTGAAGAGGGTGGTTTAAGGGACCCTATTAAGTCTATTAAGTTGATATACCAATTGGTTAAACTTTTAGGTGTGTTCTTAAGTGTTTTGGTGACTTTTAGTTGCCTTAAAATGGTGAATAAATGCCAAAAACCGAAACTTTTATGAGCTTAGAAAATGTGTTATTTAAGTGTGAGAATGAAGAGCATTAACACATATAAAGCATTAAAAGAGAGCTCAATAACGATTTAGTTTATCACCATGCATTAGATCATTCACATGTGTAGCTTGTTATGAAAGAAAACTAAAGCACAAGGGCAAGGACAACTTGCCAAAAGAATAACTCAAGCTTATAACACTTATCTTATGTTGTTAGAGCATTAAGAGGAGAAGCTTTAAGTGTTTGAGAAAAGCTTGAAAAATTTAGAAGTGTACCTACAATATCAACTTATCCAACAATTATGTACTTAATGGTGATGGCAAATGGCCTTAAAGATATGTTAACATGAAAGAAAATCACTTGCTAAACCATCTAAGCATTAACCATTAGGTGTGTTAGATTAAAGCATGTAAAGTAGATATATCTCAAGATAGCTTATGCATGCAAGTAGATCCAACTAAGTTGATTGTGCCTTATGGGCTTAAGCTAAGGATTATTATGTGATGTGATCTAGATATAGAATAATTTTTAAACCATTAACGCATAAGGGATCAAGAACAACACATTACTTATCCTAGCCTTACGATTTTGGGGGGTTTCTCTCCCAAGGTGTAGGCAATTATTTAGACTTAGAAAATGCTTGAAAGAGAAATGAAACAACAAGCCAAGCAACTCAATGGCACAATGAGGAGACAAGCCAACCTTGTTGTGCTAATGAGGTTGTGAGGAAAGCAAGCAAACCAAGCTAACTATCAAGAGAAGGCTCACTAACCCCACGTCCTAGCTCAGAAATGCTTTAGAAATGAAAGAAACTTGAAAATGGATCTAGATCTAAGCTCACACGTGGGAGGAGGTCGTACCAATCCCTCTCCCAAGCTCTTCAGCTACTAAAAATCAGCAAGAATGACTAGATCTATGTGCAACGAGCTAGAAAAGACCAAGAAAGGGTTGATAATTGTTACCCACTTGAAGTGAAGGGTCTTGGAGTGTTGTGTGGCTATTTTAGGGCAACTTAACCCCCTCAACTTGCTGCAAACCTGCAAAAACCAGCAAGCTATGCTCACTTAGTGTGTCCTAGGAGGCACAATGCCTAGGTTCACAACCCACGCTGTCACTTTGACTGGAACCTCTTCCATCTAGGCTCACTCCTAGGGAAGCCAAGGGGGGTAGTCCCTAGTTTCTAGATTAGTTTTAGAGTTAAGTTCTAGGAGTTAGTTTTAATTTGTTAAGGCTTGGGGGATTCTAACCTAAGATGATCAAGCAACAATGCAAGGTGCAAGGGTTAGCATGTGAAGCAAGCCTTTTCCTAGGTCAACTAAGACTAGTGCCTAAAGATTGGGCTTGGAGTCAACTAAGTTAAGGGGTTGTTCGTTACAAGTAGATTACAATATTACTTACAAAAGAATAACTTGATCAAACAAATATTAGATACAAGATTTACAATTCAAAGAATGCTAAAATATAACAAGAAGCTGACCACTTATTTATTTGTGTTTGTGCAGGATATAAAAAGATTAAAGCATCATATAACAAAAGATCAAAGCATCAAGATCATGATCATCAATACATCAATAAAAAGATTTATAAAGTTAAGCACAAGTATCAAGGATGAAGATCAACCACTCTTAATTATTGAACCCACAAGTATTTAGAAATTTAGATCCAGGGTTGAGTTATTAAGCTTTCTTAAGGTTATCAAATTTTATTAAGATTTCACCGAAGCCTCCTCCTATTGCCAAATAACTGTCGGATGCTCAATAAGTGTTGCCACCCTAGCTTCGCAGGTCAGCCCTAAGACAAGAGTACTTCCCGGAGAGGATACATCATGTGCGCCGTGAGACAGTCCCCTGCCTACATCCTCCGTTGTTTTCCTCAAGTCCCGTTTTAGATGGTGAAGATGGTGGTCTAAGGTACCCTAAAGAGTCTATTAAGTTTATATATAAGTTAGGTAGGCTTTTAGGAGTATTAAAGAGCGTTTTAAGAATTTTATAACACTTTTTAAGGGTGATTTAGTGACTTGGCTGAAACTCACTTCAGCCTTAAAGATGTGTTGAATTAGTTAAAAATTTAAGAGCATTAACACATGCATATGTCACTGGATTGCACAATTAGATAGCTTGAAAGAATAACAAAGGCAAGAACAACTTGCCATCCAATAGAAGATAGGCAATCACACTTTTATGTGTTCAAAAACATCTAGACAATAGCATTTAGTGTGAAAGAGAAAAAGATTTAGACGTG
>ML792307.1:452251-463973 GCA_009831015.1 Picea engelmannii | reverse complement strand
ATTAGATAGCTTGAAAGAATAACAAAGGCAAGAACAACTTGCCATCCAATAGAAGATAGGCAATCACACTTTTATGTGTTCAAAAACATCTAGACAATAGCATTTAGTGTGAAAGAGAAAAAGATTTAGACGTGCCTACTTATCAACTTAAAAGAAAGAAGCTATTTCAAGCATATGGCATGAAAAGATCCATGCATTAAAGAGAAACACCATCTACTTATGAAGCATCAATGATTATAGATCCAAGCATGGAACATAAAGATAAACATTTAGTGAACTAAACATGCATAAGATCTAATTAAGTTGATTTAGGTGCCCAATAGGCTTAAGCTAGAGAATTATTTAGTGTATTAGATCTAGATCTAAGATATTATAACTTTAAAGCACTTAGATATTTAACCACATGTTAAAACCCTAACCTAACCCTTTGGGGTATTCCTCTCCCAACTAGGTAGGCAATTAATTAGCTTGCTTATTAATTGAGATTATTGAAAAAGGAAAGAAACAAGCAAGCAAGGAAGAGGAAGCAAGAGAGAGAAAAGCAAACCAAGAAACAAGCAAGAAGCAAGCAAAAGGAAAAAGGCAAACAAACAAACCAAGAAGCAAGCAAGCAAACCCTACCCCACGTCTTAGGGTTTGGGAGATACCCTTTATCTCACAAACCCTCACGTCCTAGCAAGAGAGAGGCAAAAAAGCAAAATCTAGATCAAACCCTAATTACCCAAGGCTCACACGTGGGAGGAGGCCGTACCCTTTTTCTTCCACAAGTGTGAGCCACTACAATCGACCAAAAAAAGGAGAAAAATGAAGGAAAAAGCTAAGAAAATGAAGGAGCAAGGTTGAGAGATAGCCACCAATCCCTTGGGGGGTCTTTGAGTGTTGTGTGGATGCCTTTGGATAGCCAAAACCCCTCTCAACCAGATCTGAACCTGCAAAAACCAGCAAGCTATGCTTGCTTGAAATGACACACACAACTATACAAGTGAAGAAAAATCTTGTTTTTTAGGGCAAAATTTTTCTTGAAAAATTTTAGTGAAAATTTTAGATTATGATGACCAAACAACTCTATTATGCTAGATGAAATATGGATCGCAAAGAAATAATAATAAGAAGAGTAATAGAAGAAGATTGCTTGGAGTGTATGAAAATCTCAAAGGGAGACTCTTCCAAGAGGCACCCTAATGAAACCCTTAAAGTCCAACCTGCAAAAACTCACACAATAGCATGCATACAATGGATAATATGGAGGGTTAATCTAATAAAGTGAAATGCTTGTACCCTATCTAGCTAACCACATATATAGATTCACAAGACTACTCTTTGCAAGATCTACTTAAATAAAATACTTTACTCAAGATCCATTCATGCAAACATTATATAAAATTAAAACGATTTTACCTCATATGTTTGTAAGAACACAAATACTTGTAGATCTTCCCAAAATCCTCCAAAGCTTCTTTTATTATTGCATCAAGAAATGAGATCTTGGAGAAATACTTGCTCCAAAACCCTAAGAGAAGAACAATGAAAATGGATGGAATAGAGGGAGAGAGAGAGTGGAAAATCAAGTAGCATAACAATAGCTTAGGATATGGTAAGTTGGAAGTGAGGAGAGGGATCTATTTATACTTAAAGAGGCAAACCTACCTCTCTTGGATCAATGCCAAGTGTCCACCACCAAGCAATAGAGTAGATCCCTAGGCTAGGGCGCACCATCTAGGGTTAGATCAATAGATCTAGGGTGTAAAATGGTGTGGGAGTGTTGGGATCACACAAAAGTCAAGTGGGAAGGCTATGGGTTCGTGCCAAGGGAGAGGAAGAGGCCCCAACTATTAAAAATGATTTTTCTTGGAGAACCACAAGAGGGGGGCGTAACTCTCCTTGGAGGGCGCAACAAAAGTGGGAAATGCAAGGAATGGAGGGGGATTAATGAGAAAATGGGAGTGGGATCACCCTAGGAGGTGATGTGGGGGTTAAAGGGAGTCATAACTTATGAGAGGGGGCCCCATTTAAGTCACAACGTCCACCACCAAGGAAAAACGTCAATCCCCCTACGAGGGCGTAACTTTTTGGTGAGGAGAAGGTGTAAAGGGTTAGAATAGGCTAGAAAAGGTTGGGAGGGTTATGTTATGATTAGGGGGTCTCTCTCTAACCTTTATTCCATCATTTTACATCCTCCTAACTCATTATTACGATTTTACAATTTTGCCATGTTTGGACTATAGCAATTAAAATTGTTGTTTTAGACTGACTGACACTCCGGGTGGACAAACCCATGGCTAAAGTTGTCCGACTGAGCTGAAACTTGGTCCATGGATGTGGGGGGTGCTATTCCATTTCTTTTGAGCACAAATACCCCTATCAAAAGTCCAAGGACCTAGTTTTTACAATTATTGCTCAAAAACAATTAATTAATTAAATAATTAAACCTCCAAACTTAGGGAAATTAAATTAAAAATTAATTAATTAAAAAACACTATACTAGACTCTACGGAATTCCGCGAAACTTTCTAAGATGTATTGCATGGTCATTTACAATGATTCCTTATAATAGTTACCAAAAGATAAACCCACTAGAACGCCGTTCACTACTTTGTAGGAATTATTGCAAGTGTGAGGGAAAAACTCAAGGGAAATCAATAAGGCTGAAAATTCCAATTGATAACCCGAGGATAAAAAACCCTCGGTGAAAGGAACACTCCCATTGAACCGATCCCAAGGTAACTGACCTAGACATGACTCATGCAGACCTATTACATTATTAACCCATGCAGGGGTGTGGAAATTCCAGATACAAAAAGAAGTGTTGGGGCCAAACATGCCCTGTAGAACCAAAGTCTTTGACAAACTTGCATATGATGATGCATCTCTTCGTGGCACATGGAGTTGACCACCTCTGTTGGAGAGGTGGTCAACAGGAGGCTAGGGGAAGCATGGCACTAGAGAGAATGGGCCCCAAAATATTTAAAATAATTTTCTAGAATTTTCCCAAGTGAGTGGTGGCGTAACTTCTCTAGGAGGGTGCACCACTTGGGGGAAAAGGAAGGAATGGGAGGCAATAAATGCTAGGAGGGGAGTGGAGGTGAGTTAGGATGTGATGTGGGGGTAAAGGGAGGCACACCAACCAAGAGAAGGGTCCACCACCCCTTCTAGAATCAAAATCCATCATCTTGTTACCAAGGGGGGCGTAACTTCTCTAGGAGGGTGTGAGGGTTGAGTGAGTGAGGGGGTGAGGGGTTTAGAAAAAGGTTAGAACAAGTTGGGTTGGGTAGGAAAAGGTTAGGAGGCCTCTCTCTATCTTTATCCACCTTTACATCATCCTTTTAAGTCATTATTACAATTTTTACATTTTTGCTATGTTAAGACTTAGCAATTAAAATTGTTGTTTTTGACTGACTGACACTCCGAGTGGACAAACCCATAGCAGAAGTTGTCTGATTGAGCTGAAACTTGGTCCATGGGTGTAGGGGGTCTCATTCCATTTCTTTTGAGCACAAATACCTCTATCAAAAGTCCCAGGACCTAGTTTTTACAATTTTTGCTTAAAAATAATTAATTAATTAAATAATTAAACCTCCAAACTTAGGCAAATTTAATTAAAAATTAATTAATTAAAAAAGAAACTAATCTAGACTCGAGGGAATTCCACGAAACTTTCTGAGATGTCTTGCATGGTCATTTACATCATTCCTAAACAATAGTTACCAGAAGATAAGCCCATTGGAATGCCCTTCACTACTTTGGAGGAATTATTGCAAGTGTGAGGGAAAAACTCAAGGGAAATCAATAAGGCTGAAAAGCCCAATTGATAACCTGAGGATAAAAAACCCTTGGTGAAAGGAACTCTCTCAGTGAACCGATCCCAAGGTAAATGACCTAAATACGATCCATGCAGACCTATTACATTATTGATCCACTTAGGGGTGCGGAAATTCCAGTTACAAAAATAAGTGCTGGGGCCAAAAATGCCCTGTAGAACCAAAAAGCCTTCGACAAATGAGCATTTGATGATGCATCTCTTCATGGCACATGGAGTTGACCCCCTAGTTGGATAGGTGGTCAACAAGTTCTTAAGTTATTGAGTTATTGCATGTAAAGCGTAAAAAACTTGAAATAACTTGCGGAATTGAAAACGATTGTTTAAACCATTAAGATGCCCATGTTTGCATGCAACGTTAAAGATAAATATTTGAGAAATAAATGACTTGCATTCAAAGAAATAACGAAAAAGAAAAGATTTTATCTATGCCTCCACGGGCCTAAACTAGCATTGGTTGTGTGAGATCTACTCTAGATAATTTTAACCATTAGCATGCATACAAGATACCCACAACTAAACTAGCTAAGCTATAAAGGAAAAATAGAAAGTAAACTAAGCTAAAGCTGGAAATGAAAAACTGAAATGAAGGAGAAGGAATGCAAGCCACTTGGTGACCCCCTTTGTGCTTGCTTACAATGATTTAGAGAGAAGGGAGAAAAAATGAATTTTATTACCACTTTCGAAGGGGATCTTTGGAGATGTGTTGTGGCTAAAAACAGGCAGCATGCACCCTTGACCTGGCGAGAACCTGCAAAAATCAACAAGCTATTGCTTGCTGAAAATGCTGCGACACACTCAAAAAAAAGTTAAGAAAATTTCTGTTTTGCAATAGAAATTTCCCACATATAAAAACCAGAATTTTAAATGTATTAAAATGACCTATCTAATGAGTTAGCAACCAAAATCTGAATATGATAAGAATAAAAAAGGTAAATGGGAAAAGCTCATGAAGTTTAGGTGAGCAATGAATGTAGATTCCTGCTTGAACCTATCCCAATAATGCTCTTGAGATGACCTGCAAATCTTGAACAAAATGTGAGAAGAAGAATAGATAATGTATAGCATGCATCAATAATACAAAAAAGTTTATATCAAAGGCACATGCAAAACATATAAGCCAACAACAATACTATTGCTAGACTTAACTAAGTAAACAAAATTTACCCAAGCATATATTCAATCTCCACAAAATATTCAAAACAATGACAATATCACCTCATAATAGCATGGAACATCCAGACAAAATCTTGAGATCCACAATTCCTCCAAAGCTCTTCTTTTATTACCAAGGGAAGAGGTTAAAACAACAAAGTTGCTCCAAGCCCTTCAAGAACAAGTGAAGTGAAGCAAGATGACAATGAGAGAGAGAGATATTACAAGAAATTGGTAGCATAACAATACTCAGAAGAATGGTCGTGAATGAATGAGGGAAGAGTCTCATTTATAGCATGAGAGGACAAGAGATCCCTCTTGGATCTTTGACAAATGTCAAAATCCAAGCTCATGAGGAACTCAAGTCAAGGAGGGTGTGAGCGTTTAGGGTTTGAGTGAGAATGGAAAGATGGAATGTGTGGAGGGTGAAGTGGCAAGGCAAGAGGGGTACATTGGTCAAGAGAAGGCCCACGCCTAGCTTTAAAAGCTAGTTTCCGCTTTCTAAATTAATGTTTCCACTTTTGCCGGAGGATGGGGGCGCAAATCCCAAGGAGAAGTGCGAGCTTTCATGGTGGCATGTGGAAGAGCGTGGGAGACACACTTTAATGATGACGTGGGAGGCTAGGAGAAATGCATGGGTGAAGAGAGGCTAGGAAAGGGGTTGGGTAGCTTAGGAAACATCTCTCTTATCATATTTCACCTTTACTTTACTCCATTTGCTTATTAATTATGAAATTAACATTTTTCCCATGTCATGGGTTAGCAATTAAAATTGCATTTATCTGACTAAGACTCCTATGTGGACAAAACCCTAGCAAAACTTGTCCGACTGAGTTGAAACTTGGTCCAAGGGTGTAGGGGGTCTCATTTCATTTCTTTTGAGCACAAATACCCCTATCAAAAGCCCAGGGACCTAGTTTTTACATTATTTATCAAAAAATAATCAATTAATCAATTAATTAATTAAATTTCCAACCTTATGAATTTTTAATTAATTAAAAAAAACTTATCTAGACTTGACGGAATTCCGCGAAACTTTTTGAGCTGTCTTACATGGTCATTTACATCATTCCTAAACATTAGCTACCAGAGGATGCCTTCATTAGAATGCCTTTCACCACTTTGGAGGATTTATTACTAGTGGGATTGAAAAACTCAATGGAAATTAATAAGGCTGGTTAGGCCAATTAATAACCCGAGGATAAAAACCTCTTAGTGAAAGGAACTCTCCTAATGAAGAAATCCTAAGGTAACTGACCTAACTATGATCCATGCAAACCTATTACATTATTAACCCAAGCAGGGGTGCGGAAATTCCGTTTACAAAAATGTGTGCTGGGAGCAAAAATTGCCTTGTAGAACCAAATAGTCTCTGACTTGTTTGCATCTGATGATGCATATCTTCACGGTACAGGGAGTTGACCCCCTAGTTGAATAGGTGGTCAACAGGGTGTAAGGTCGTTCATTGGTGTAGTTGTTCCTTTTTCTTTGATGGTGGAAGGGTGTCTCGACACCTTTTATTTTCCCCTTGCTTTGCGTTCACATTGGGCATGAGCCCACCTCAATTAGTGATGTGCAAGGTGGAGGGTGGAGAGGTTGCATCCCTCCCCCTTCAGGGATTTTCCTTCGCATTACTCACCTCTGCATTGGCATGGGCCCTACCTTCACTATGACCCGACCATTTATTTTGGTGTTTAGGGTGGAGGCAACACCTCTTCCTTTGCATTTTGTCGTGCCTTTCCTATGCACCTAAACTCTGCCTTAACTGCTTCTTTGGGGCGTAGTTCAGAGGGTGGGTAAGTAACACTTCTCTCTTGAGTGCTTCGCCTCCTCATGAACTTCGCGATCACTTCTTTTATGCAGAGGGTAGAGGGAAAGGAGGTAGCCCTCTTCCTTTGCATTCTGCCATGTTCTGCCTCCACACAAACTTAGTACTTGACATCCAACTTGCAAGTTCGGGTGAGCAATAGAACATGTGATTCAACCTATTCTTGCCATGGAGAATTATAAAATGACTAGGAGATTCATGACAAGTATTCACCAAATACTAAAATGGGATTTCACCAAAGCGGAGTGGGGAAAAAGAGATTTTACATTCATAGAAGCTATTTCATAGTAATAAAAAATGGTATAAATTGATTACTTGCCTATCTCTTTCTCTTTTGTTTATGTTCTCGAACTTTGCTCCTTGTTCGTAGTGGATCTTTGATTTTCCTTCATGGATCCGTTTTGGACTGCACTCTCGATTGATAGGCTATTGAGCCTTGCAACAACTTATATTCTTGGACATGGTTTCTCTATGCTTTGAATTTGATGACTGTGGGTAGTTTTCTTTTCATACCATAATTCAAGTCTTTGAAGAGATACTAAATTCCTTAAAAATTGTTGCACGATCTCCCATATTACCGTTGTACCTCATGACTGAAGAGGTTCTAACAACACCGATTGCCTTCTTTTGCATTCTATGGAGTTTTGTGTTGTTGCAATCTCGTTGAGGTCCCACAAAATTGTTATGGCGAAAATGCATGACTTATAGAATTTACTTCCTCCGTGGAGGCTTACCTTGGTGGCTTTCAATGGCTTTGTTTGACAAATTCCTCTGTGGAGGCTTACCTTGGTGCAGATTTCTTTCGCGGCTAGTCTTTGCAAATGTACACATCTAGAGATATTGCCAATTTTTTGTTCTCCATCTTCCTCTCTTGTAAGCATCAAGGAAGCAACAATAGAAAACTCGTCACTGTTAGTGCATCATTCTTTATTTTGGATGTGCATATGGAACTATTGAGGGTGTGATTTTCATTCAATTACAATTCCCTACCTCGAAGATGCCTCAATTGACTACTAGTTTTTTAGTATTTAGAACTTGTCATTAATAGTTGTTGGGCTTTGTTGACCGCCTATTCAGCTAGGGGGTCAACTCATGTGCCATGAAGTATACATCACCTGATGAAAATATGTTGAAGACAGTATTGGTTCTACTTGGGCATTTGATGCTCCAGCACAAAATTTTTGTAAACGAAATTTCCGCACCCCTGCGTGGGTTAATAATGTAATAAGTCTGCATGGATCATAGTTAGGTTAGGTACCTTGGGATGTTTTCATTAGGAGAGTTCCTTTCACCGAGGGTTTTTTATCCTCAGGTTGTCAATTGGGCTTTTCGACCTGGTTGACTTCCCATGAGTTTTTCCCTCACACATGCAATAATTCCTCCAAAGTGGTGAACGACGTTCTAATGGTCTCATCCTTTGGTAGCTATTGTTTAGGAATGTTGTAAATGACCATGCTAGACAGTGTAGAAAGTTTCGCGGAATTTCGTCGAGTCTAGATAGGTTTGTTTTAATTAATTAAAATTAATTAATTTTTCTAAGGTTGGAATTTTAATTATTTAATTAATTAAAATGTTTTTGAGCAAATATTGTAAAAACTGGGTCTTTGGGTTTTTGATAGGGGTATTTGTGCTCAAAAGAAATGGAATGGCACCCCCTACACCCATGGACCAAGTTTCAGCTCAGTCGGACAAAGTTTGCTATGCATTTGTCCACCCGGAGTCAAAGTCAGTCAAAACAACAATTTTAATTGCTAAGTCATTTTTGTAATTTTTGTAAAAAAGAGTTAATTGGTGAGTTTGAAGGTGGAAAAGAGCAAGATTAGACTTTACCTAACCCTCCCAACCTTTTCCAACCTATTCTAACCCCTTACCCACCTTCTACACTCAAAAATCATGGCCCCTTAGGGGAAGTGACGTTTTTCCTTGGTGGAGGTGGTTGTGACTTATTTGGGCCCCCCTCTCATGAGTTATGACTCCCTTTGACCCCCACATCACCTCCTAGGATGATCCCACTCTTTTTTTCTCATTAATCCCCCTCCATTTCTTCATTTTCACCCTTTTTTTGCCCCCTCCAAGAGGAGTTACGCCCCCCCTCTTCTAGAAACTCCACAAATGATTTTTTAAAAATTATTGGAGACCTCTCACCTTCCTTGGCATCAATCCCAAGGCCTCCCACACCTCTTTGCTTGATCCCAACACCTCTTACATTTTTCTACACCCTAGATCTAGCTTTCAAACCCTAGATGGTGTACCCTAGCGTTGAGATCTACTCTTATGCTTGGTGGTGGACACTTGGCATTGATCCAAGAGAGGTAGGTTTGCCTCTCCAAGTATAAATAGATCCCTCTCCTCACTCCCAACTCACCAATCTTTGAGCTATTGTTACTATGCTGAAATTTCTCTTCACTTCCACTTTTTTGCTCTTGTCATCTTGCCATTTCACTCATTGCTCTTGAGAGCTTGGAGCAAGTATTTCTCCAACACTCTCACATTTGGAATAAAAAAGCTTTGGAGGATATTGAAGATTTCTAAGAGTATTCTAGTTTTTTTCCTACACATGAGGTGATATTGTATTTGTTCATGTTTTATGTATGTTTGGAGTAGATCTATGGTAAAGTATTTTACTAGAGTAGGTTAGCAAAGAGTATTCTTGCTAGTTTATGCTGATTGGATAGCCTAGGGTTTGAAGTATTTCACATTCTTAGTCTTTTCAATATTGCTATCTACTTCCATGCTTCACATATTGCTTTGAGTCTTGCAGGTTGCTTCAAAGGATTCATTGGGATAGCATCAAGAGGAGCCTACTCTTGAAACCTTCTCACACTCCTTGCTTTCTTGTTCCATTTTATTTGCTGCATCATTTCCATTTGTATTTCAGTTTCTAACACTCATAGATAGGTCAAGAATATCAACTTTTCATTTCAGATTTTTATGTAAAAAAATTTCTGTGTAAAAACATAATTTTTTTTTGACAGTTTGGGTGTGTTTTGCAGCATTTCCAGCAAGCTTTTGCTTGCTGTTTTTTGCAGGTTCTTACCAGTAAGAGGGGGAAACGCTGCCCAAATCTATCTAGAAGACTTCCCCAAGAACCCTTCTTGGTTGGGTAACTATTGCCTAACCTTCCTCCTTGTAAATCTAAGTTTTCTTCTTGTTTTTTATTGATTCTTTTGTCCATAATCATAAACTAACATAGACTAGTTTGTTTTATTTTCAAGTTATCTATTTGTTTATTCATTTAGTTGTTGGCCCTTCTTGTCCAATAGACAAGTTTGTGTGGCTTTTCATTTTAATAATTTGTTCTTAGATTAAACAACCCTCTTTGGCCAACAATGGTAGGCTTGCCTCCACCTTGGCCATTGTAAGTGGTTTCTTTCTTTTTTAAGTTTTTCATATCTGATAAGCTAGTGTGCCTGCACCTTGGGAGAGTAATCCCCAAAATCGCTAGGCCTAAGGGAAACTTATCTTCTTTGATGATTACATGCTCTTAATGGTTAAAATAATCTAGTTAGTCATCACATTCAAGTTTCCTTTCTTCAAATTTTGCTTCATATGCTTAGGCTTACATTGCTAAATGGTTAAATGGTTTAGAATATCTCTTAAGTGCTAAATCTATTAGTTTTCATAAATCGTTTTGCCTTTTACACTTCTAGCATATGTGATTTTAATCCTTGGTTTAAGATTTTGTTCATTAACTTGTTAAATCTTTACTTTTCAAGCACATATCTTTTATTTGGGTTTAACACATAACATATGTTGATGAATGGTTAATCTTTAAACTCTCATAAGGCAAGCTGTTCTTGCCCTTTCTCTTTTTGCAATTGCATGTTAATGTGATGAATGGAATAGTGTGTAAATGATGGTTATCTTTTAAGTTCTCTTTTGCATTTATGTTATCTCATTTCATGGTTTGAAACATTACATATCACACTTTACTTTCAAGTGCACATGTGGAATGGTTAATAAATGAATGGTACTATCTCTTGTAACTTTTCCATTTATGTTTTGATGTGTTAATGATCTTTTAATTTACATCTTGCAAACACATTTTCACCAACATTTTCAATTCGGCCATGCACTAAAAAGTAAAATTTAAAGTGCCTAAAACACTCCTAAAAGCAACCCAACACATGTAAATATCCACCCGCGGGTCATAATAACACTTAGACAACTTTTAGGGGCTTTATTCATCCATCTCCACCATCTAAAATGAGTTTGAGGGATACCTAGGGGGAAGTGGCGGGGGACCGTCCCGTGATCCTTAAGGGGATCCTTTCTGGGAGAACTCTTACTGTCAGGGGTGACCTGGGAAGCTAGGGTGGGCCTCGTTGCCTTACTATCTTGAGCACCCGGCAGTCATTTGGCCAAGGGAGGAGGAAGTTCAAAGCACAAACATAGTTTAGGTGGAGGGAACTAAAATTAACCAAATCTTTAAGAAACTCCTTAACCATTTAGTTGCATAAATCATCCATGTGTTGGGGGAATTAGATGTATGCATAGGAACACACAATGGTGATAATTTCATTGTTTCATTTATCTTTATTACAACTATATGGTTTGTTAATGTTTTATGCTGATATTATAGTTCTTTGCATTTCATAAGATAAGAGCATAATATGAACAAGATCACTCAGAAATACACATCCACAATAGACACAGCATTTATCCTGGGAAACCCTCTAGGGGAAGAAAACCCAACAAAAACTTCCTTATCATAAATAGCTTATCAAGAGTTCAAGAGATAACTCAACCAATACAGAAAATCCTCCTCCAAGAGATGCGCCACCCTTCTTCTTCTTTCACCAACTTGAAATATCAACTTGCCTCATAAGAACATGAGCAAGTGAAGAGTGTGTTAGAAGTGAGGCGCTAGCCTCTTATTTATACTAATCTGGCACATGTGAAGAGTCACCATCTGGCAGGGC